>LVTN01002057.1:0-27025 GCA_001649415.1 Musa itinerans | reverse complement strand
GAAGCCTTCTGCCGTCCAATATCCTGACGTGATCTTCTCCGGCGACAACGTCAATTCCTCCTGCGTCAACTGTCTAATCCTGATCGAGTAGACCTGCATCACTCAAAATGCAGTTAAACGTCTAAACACAATCAATTAGTTTCATCATCAAAATCCGAGATTCAACATAAGGATGTCCTATATGAGTGCTCTACTCTTTGATACCGGACTTATATGTTTGGATGTCCCAAATCTAACATAGTCGGTTATCGGGAGTGGTAGTCAACCTTACGAGGGCTATTGAGTGTCGATAGAGGATGATCCACTCTCGGTGTCATAAGAGGAATGTTCTATGTTTTCTTGCTCAGACAAATCTTTGGCCAGGGTCATTCAGATTGAGAGAGAAAGAGTTCTCCGGGAGAATCCGATTAGAGCGAGACTCGAGTAGAAATCGTATGGGTCTGATAACACCATGCTCGGTATACGGTCTTTAGGATATTAAATGGATGAGGGACTATAGGTACACGATAATTGAGGACAAACATGTTCAATGGATTGGATTCCCTTGTATTGTCTGGGAACTGCGGCGTAGTGGCCTAGTACGTCCACAATCGATGAGTCGACTACGGATATACCAAGCTACTACATTGCAATCCCTAGTTGATATAGGGGAATCCAATTCATTGGACTTATTTGTCCTTAGTTACCATTTATCTATAGTCCCTCATCCATCTAATATCCCAAAGACTATATACTGAGTATGGTGCTGTCATGCCCATACGGTTTCTAGTTGAGTCTCGCTCTAATCAGATTCTCCTGGAGAACTCTTTCTCTCTTAATACGAATGACCATGGCTAGGGATTTTCCTAAGCAGGAACACATGAGATATTTCTATCATAATATTGAGAGTGGATGATCCTCTATCGACACTCAATAGCCCTCATAAAATTGGTTGCCACTCCCGATGACCAACTGTGTTAGATTTGAAACTTTCAAACCTATAAGTCCAATATCAAAGAGTGGAGTACTCATACAGGATATCTTTAGTGTCTCAAATCTGAGGACTAAATACACCATTGGGATGATGGGATCACTATTTGACAATGAGGCATCATCAACCATATAATATTCTATGAGCGGATCAATTAGTGGACTCATTCTCCAATGAGTATCTACATTATATTCCTAGTATCCCCACATGAGCAATTATGAAAGTAGCCATCTCCATCATATAGATGGGTGTATAGCACACCAATCAATTCAGTCATCTCGATGTCCCTCTCGAGTGACCTATGATCAGGATTATTTAGGGTCAGTGTTTAAAGGTGTATCAGTATCATTATCATGATCTCATCATGATCTAATTCTCATTGCATTAATCCACGGATATCATAATATATGCATCATGCAAGATAAAGTGATAAAATACCAAATAATAAGAAACAAAGAATGCATATCATGTCACACGTGCCATCAGTCATGTGATTGGCTTGTAGGGCATCTATTGTTATGACCGTTTCGACACTAAGAGGGGGGTGAATTAATGCTTTCATAAAAATTATATCGATTCAAAAATCTCATTCGATAAAGCCCATATCAGAAAGATGTTTAAACATAGAGTGTAAGCAAAAGCAGTAGATAGTTAAATCAATTAGCAACAAAAACAAAAGGCAAGAAAAAAGCATACCGAATTTATAGTGGTTTGGTCATCGTGACCTACGTCTACTCTTGATTTCTCTTCCGTCAAGGCCATCGACTTCCACTAACGATTTTCTTTCAATGGTCAAAGATTAACTACCCTCTTATAACTTTTTTCTCTTTTTGACAGGCTTAGGAGAGAACCTTTACATCCCTTTTTATAAGATAATCCTCATACACCTCACTTAGATCAACTTCTAAGTTTAAGGAGGAGTGTAATATCCTTCATTTCTGAAATTTATGTAAGGACCTATTTGTAAATCATAGGACCTATATGTAAATATAGAAATTTTAAGGACTAATTTGTTAAGTTGCAAAAAAAGAAAAAAAAAGGAAAGGGTGTTAGTTTTATCCGACAGCCTCCCACGCTCTTTGTTTCGAAATAGAGAGAGAAGCTGTGGGGGCGTTGGGGAGAAGAAGAGAAGTAGAGAAGAAGGGAAGAAGAGGAGGAGAAGAAAAGAAGAAGAAGAAGGAGAAGAGAGGGAAGAGGGAGAGGAGAGAGAGGTAGCTGTAGCAGCTAGGGCTGCAGCACCTCTGTTTCCTGCAGGAGGAAACAGAGGAGAGGATGTGTGTGGCGTCAGGGAGGAGAAGGGAAGAAGAAGAAAAACAAGAGAAGAATAAGTAGAGGGAGAAGAAAGGGAAGAAGAAGAAAAGAGGAAGGTGGTTGCGACAAGGGCTGCAGCGAGGAGGTATGAGGCGTCGGGGGGGAGAAGGGAAGAAGACGAGAAGAAAAGAAGGAGAAGAAGAGGGAGAAGAGAAGAAAAGAGGAAGAAGAAGGAGAAGAGAGGGAAGAGGGAGAGGAAAGGGAGGTAGCTGCTGCTAGGGCTACAGCACCTCTGTTTCTTGCCCGAGGAAACTGAGGTGTGGGGCATTGGGGAGGAGAAGGGAAGAAAACGAGAAGAAGAAGAAGAGGGAGAAGAGAAGAAAAGAAGAAGGAGGAGAAGAGAGGGAAGAGGGAGATGAGAGAGAGGTAGCTGCAGTAGCTATGGCTGCAGCACCTCTGTTTCCTGCAGGAGGAAACATAGGAGAGGAGGCACTGTGCATCGGGGAGGAGAAAGGAAGAAGAATAGAAGCATGGAAGAAGAGGAGAAGAAGAGAAGGGAAAGGAGGGGCTGCAGTTGCGGCTATGGCGGTGGCAGCTGCAGCTGGAAGAGAAGAAGGAGAGGAAGAAAAGAAGGTAAGGAAGAAGAGAGGAAGGAGAGCTGTGGCTGCGGCTATGGCAGCTGCAACTATGGTTGGGAAAGAAGAAGAGGAAGGAAGAAGGGAAGGGGAGGAAGAAGAGAAGGGAAAGAAGGGGCTACGGCTGCGGCGGTGGCAGCTACAGCTGGAAGAGAAGAAGGAGAGGAAGAAGAGCAAGGGAGGAAGAAGAGGCTGCGGTTGTGGCTACGGCCGAGGCTATGGCCGTGGCTGTGATTGCAGCAGTTGCAGTTGGGAAAGAAGAGAAGGAAAGGAAGAAGAGGATAAGAGAGGGAAGAAGAGGCAGAGGGGAAGTGGTTGCAGCTGCGATTGTGGCAGCGGCGGTGGCTGCGGCAGTTGTGTTTGGGAAAGAAAAAGAAGGAATGAGAAAGGCGAAAGGAATTAGTGCAGTGAAAAGGGCTGTGGTGGTGGCTGCATCTGCTATCGTGGCTACGGCTGTGGCTGAGAAAAAGATGATAGATACAAAAAATGAAACAGCGAGGGGAGACACACGAAAAGTGGAAGGATTCGGGCGTACACCTTCTTCAGATCTTTGGATCAAAATCTTCGAAAGGTAAGTTTTTTGATCTTTTTTATTGCAAGTGTCCTAAACCTTTTCTTCTACAAGTGTTTCTATTCTTTTCTATTGCAAGTGTTCTAATCTTCCTTATTGCAAGTGTTATGATCCTTCCTATTGCAAGTGTTTCGATCTTTCCTATTGCAAATGTTCTGATCATTCCTATTTCATTTGTTTTGATCTTTTCTACTGTAATTCCATCTCTGCTTTTGCCTTGAATATGAAAAATTTGAATTGTTCTAACCTTGCATTTGATACATCTCTTGTTTAGATGTAACGATTTGAATTTGGAAAACTTTCGAGATTCTAACCCTTCCACCTTGTTTTAGCTATAAATCCCTGTATAGATTTCCAATCTAGACAAAACTTATTTGATCAGAATATAGACTCGTAAACCTTTATTTTGAAAGCTTATTTGAATAATTTGGAGTAGATTTGCCTACCTAAACTTCTGTTTCAATTGACCCTACGGATTCTGCAAAATAGAGTCCGTACCTTCTGACCTTTTGATACTAAACTGCTTATAAGTCCATGCTGGGAATTCTAATTTATACAAAACTTACTTTGTTGGAAACTAGACTCCTGATCTTTCTTTTGATACCTAGAATAAAAGATTTGGAGGACAAATACATACCCAGCCATCTGTTGAATCCGATCCTATGAATTCGGCCAAATAGATATCTTGTTCTCAGACCTTTGTTTACCAAATTATTTATAACTCTTTGTCGGGAACTTCAATTTATACGATGCTTATTTTAATTGAAAGTAGGTTGAAATATCTTTTCAATGACATATTTCTTGAGTAAATTGGAGTACAATTGATAGTTTGAATCATTTGTCTAATATGCCTCACAAATTCTACCATAAATCGAGCTTTGGACGATTTTGCCTATTCTTGTTCCATTTCCTTTGGAAATTGATTTAATTTAGCATTCTTTCTTCAAATGAGCTTTATATTACTGCTTTGAATTCTCATATGCTCTTGTCCTTAAATTATTTGTATTCTTGAAACCTATTATGTAAAGTTTATGTTGTATCGTATTGTTTTGTATGGGCATATATATGTTTCGTTGTTCTGCATGTGCGTCTGATATATGCTAAAATCCTTGTATGCTCTTGCCTTGGTTTTCTTTCAAGTTTGAATGCATTTGTGAAAGATTATGTTTGCATTGTATTGACTCATAAATGTATATGTAAGTTTCATTGTTTCGCATGTGCTTTTGATATGTGCTAATTTTATTGTTCACATTATCCTTTTGTACTCTGGTGTTTGTGGGATATTGTGAACCTTTGCCAGAAATGGTAAAGGGAGTTATACATAGAGCCTACCATGCTCTGCCGGCCCCCTCTGACTTCACCTAGACGTGGGTGGATGGAGCTCCCAAACATAGGAGACTTCTGTCTAGTGGTCATTCAGAAATGGATGAATCACATTCTGTCTATGGTCCCACTGCACCTTATATATGTTCGATATGATATCCAGAGCTTTGGTTATGTGTTTCTATACATGCATTGGATAAGAATGTAATGTCAAATATGACGTTTGAGCTTCTGTTTCGTATTTGTTTTTTGATATGCTCTGAAATGGTTCATATGCCATTGATATACTCTGAAATATTTCATATGCTATTGATATATTCCGAAATGCTCCCTATGCCTATGAAATGTTCATACACCATTGATACACTTTGAAATATTTCATATACCATTGATATGTTTCGAAATGTTTCATTTGTCATTGATATGCTCCGAAACATTTCATACGCCATTGATAAGCTCCGAAATATTTTATTCGTTATTGATATGATCTAAAACATTTCATATGCCATTGACATGCTCCGAAATATTTCATTTGCCATTGTTATGCTTCGAAATATTCCATATGCTATTGATATGCTCCGGAACATCTCATACGCTATTGATATGCTCCAATTACTCTGTGCTCCATTTGTTATAAATCAAATATGTTTTGATTGAAATGACATTTATGATTTTGTATCTAATGAGATGGTATCCTTGAATCTCTTGTATCCTGCCATGCATTGTGATACCTTGTTTGTTTGAAACTATCCTTTTTCGTTCTAGATATGTTTTGTCACTTGCTGAGCTATTTTTAGCTCACTCCGTTGTTATATCAATCTTTCAAGTTAGCTTGTCACTCTTTGAGATGTTTGAATTGGGCTGAGGTAGTGGAGAGCTATTCAGAATTTTGGGCAAGTCTTGTTGGTTATTAAGTTATTGTTGTATAAGCATATTTTGTATGTAATGAAATGTTGTTGATAAACCTGAATGGATATATCATGTAAAAGTGTTAGAAGATCTCTCTTATTTGGAATTTCAAAATGTTAAGTTTAGTTTACAATGATATGAACTGGTGGTAAATGATTGAAGTTCTGATTATATAAATTGTTTAGCTTGTGGATTTATAGGTATTGTTAATGTTTTGTTAAGTTGGTTTGGGTTTTCATAAATGTGAATTATCAAGTGATGAAATATATGATTATAAACCGCATAGGTTTTATGGATGTGAATTTGACTAAATGTTTCTTAGTGTCCTTAAATGTTAGTTTGGATCCTGGATAGATTTGTGATGAAAAATTTTATTATTATCGAATTTGAGGGGGCGTGACAAGGAGCGAACTCAACGTTTTGGTAGAATTTTCTCAATTTTTTTCTTAAGTATTCTTACTCCTTTCTTATTGCCGAAGTGGGGTATTTATAGGCTCTAAATGGTTTCAAAAGTAGAGCAAAAAAATTAAATTTTTGGGTCTTCTAGGTACGGGCGGTACAATCGCCTGCACTAGGTGGTACTACCACCTGCTAGTTTGACACTAGATGGTAACACTACTCAGTCTGGTGGTACCATTGAATCTTAAATTTTGATAATGAAATCACTTGGTGAATTAATAATCTAATCCATGTGTTGAGATAAGTGATGTAGGACTAACTATGATCATGAGAAAGGCAAAACGATTAAAGAAGAATCAAAGTTGGGCCGGAGTCAATGATTGAGCATCGAGCCGGATGAATTAGGGAGACACCAAAGGATCAAACAATGTAGTGAAAGCTCATCGGAAGTTCATCGGGAGTTCACCGAAAGCTCGTTGGAAGATCGTCGGAAATTCATCGGAAGTTCACCGAGAGTTTGGTTGAACAATTAACATGTCAGACAACTTAGATTACTTATATCATAATTGTTTTAGCCTTAAATATCATAGTTAGGACTTTAATTTGAGTTAGTTTTGGGAGAAATCCTACTAACTCAATTAGGGGCCAACAGGGCCTTTAATATGGCTGAATTGGGCCGGTTGGATGGCCCATTTAACCACTTGGAGCCATGTTAGGTAGTGGCACCACCCAGACTGGGCGGTGGTACCGCTTGAGGCTCAGCCTCCCAAGTGGTTTGGGTGGTGGTACTACTAGTTATATGTGCCATACAAGCTATTCATGTGAGTGATGACACGTGTGACTTGACACACAATCTTTTTGCTTATTATATTTTGGCATTTATCACTTTATATTGTTTGATATATATATATATATATATAGTGATGTCCTTAGATCTGTGCAATGGGAATCAGATTGTGATGAGATCACGATAATGAGACCGATTCACCTTTAAACACATATCCTAAATAATCCCGATAATAGGTTACTTGAGAGGGACATCGAGATAACCGGACAGATTGGTATGTTGTATACCCATCCATATGATGGATGCAGTTGGTCTCATAGCTACTCGTGTAGGGACACTAGGGATACAATACAAGTGCTCATTGAGGAATGAGTTCACTGATTAATCCGCTTATGGAATGCTGAATGGTTGATGATGCCTTATTGTCAGACAGCGATTTTGTAGTCCTAATGGTGTATTTGGTCCTTAGCGTTGAGACACCAAGGATGTCCTGTATGAGTGTTCCACTCTTTGATACTGGACTTATAGGTTTGGATGTCTCAAATCTAGCACAACCGGTTATCGAGAGTTGTAGTCAACCTTACGAGGGCTATTGAGTGTCGATAGAGGATCATCCACTCTCGGTGTCATGAGAGGAATATCCCATATGTTCTTGCTCAGACAAATCCTTGGCCATGGTCATTGGGATTGAGAGAGAAAGAGTTTTCTAGAAGAATCCGATTAGAGCAAGACTTGAGTAGAAATCGTATGGGTCTGACAGCACCATGCTCGGTATACAGTCTCTAGGATATTAGATGGATGAGGGACTATAGGTACATGGTAACTGAGGTCAGACAGGTCCAATGGATTGGATTCTCCTGTATCGTTTAGGGACTGCGGCGTAGTGGCTAGTACGTCCACAGTCGATGAGTCGAGTGAATTATTATGCAGATAATAATTTACTGAGCTAGAAGGAGTTCTGACAGGTATGACTCATGACCAGCTCGATATTAGGCCTAAAGGGTCACACACATTTGGTAGGCATTGCGATGAGTAGTGGTTCGGATATGAGATATCTGTTAGAGCCCCTATCTTATTGGATATCCAATAAGCCCCTAAATTGTTAGATCCTATGGATAAGATCCAATAAGAACCTATAAGAGATTATTGGATAGAGAGCCACTAATCTAAGAGGCTTGGGTAGTTGGATAGAGATCCAATACCCAATAGGGGAGGATCCATTAGGGTTAAGTTGACAGGGACCTATATAAATAGGAGGGCTTCAATAGTTTATAGGCTAGAGCTTTTGCTTCCTCTCATATTCTCCTCACCCTCTCCACCTCAAAGCAGGCCTATAGTTTTGAGGAGCATCATCACAGCCCTATTGTGTAGATCAGCACTAGAAAGGAGGGCGCTTGACATCTTTTACCCTCTCCTAGAGATCTGCAGAAATTCAGGGATATACGATCTCCCTAGGTAACACGATCTATCTCACACGTGGTTTTCTATTTTGTGGATTTTTGTGCACCGATCTTTGCACGATGATGAACATATCTTTAGGAATTGGGGATTTTGTTTTATGTTCTTCCGCTACGCATGTGATGTCACCCCTAAGATTTTCCAACATGTATCACCTAGACTAGGTGATGGTACCATCGACAGTTAATGCTGCTAGGCAGTGGTATCGCCAGAGCCCGATCTCTAAGGCTCTATCAGGTGGTTGTATCTCCCAGACTGGGCGGTGGTACCACCTAGTGTCAATTTGTAGGCGGTAGTACTGCTAGTGTCTTGGAAACTCGAGATGAGACACTTTCTCAATTTTTGAAGCCATTAGAGCTTATAATACCCCACTCTTTCCTGCATGAAAGAGCATGAAAAGTGTGAACAAAAACTCTAAAATTTTGGTTGTAAAAGTGTTGAAAAATTGCTAAGTGTCCTCCTTCTCTTTCTTTAGCTTTGTGATAAATCTAAGAGAGGTGTCAAGCTTGTAAAAGGTTATCTCCTAAACTTGTAAAAAGGAGAAAGTGTTATAAGAGGGTGATTGGTCTTCGCCCATTGCAAGAAGACCATTAATGGACGCCGGTGGTTTCAACGGAGGAGGAATCAGGAGTGGATGTAGGTCATGACGACCGAACCACTATAAATCTGGTGTGCTTTCTTTCTGTGCCATTTCTTTCATGCTTTTCATTCTCATCACTCACTAATTTAACCCTCAATCACTTACAAACATTTTTAAGTTTAAACACTTTTTCAGATACAAGCTTTATCGAATGAATCTTTGAATCAACGTTGTTTTTATCGAAATCACTAATTTACCCCCCCCCTCTTAGTGCTAACTTGATCCTAATAGTTGGGGTATCAGAGCGAGGTTACTCTCTATTTGGTTTAAAACCCAAGAGATATGGCTTTTGCTAATAATCAAAAGGGTCTTTCTATCACTCGTCCTCCTATGTTCAATTGGGATGGACTATACGTATTGAAAACTAGAATGAGAATTTTCTTGCTTTCTATGGATTTTGAATTGTGGAACATTGTTGAAAGTAGTTTTGAGAAGTCTTCCAAACCAAAGAACAAATGTAATGATTTGTAAAAGAAGACTTTATCTTTGAAATGCTAAAGTGATGAATGCTTTATTTTATGCTCTTGATAAGAACGAATTTAACCGAGTTTCTATATATGAAACTACACATGAGATTTGGCACACATTTGAAGTCATACATGAAGGCACAAGTAGGATTAAAGAGTCAAAAATTAATCTTTTAGTTTATAGCTATGAGTTGTTTTATATGAAACCAAGCGAGACCATCAGAGACATGTACACCCGTTTTACGGATATCGTCAATGGTCTAAAAGCACTTAGTAAAAGTTTTTTTAATTTTGAACTTGTTAACAAGATATTAAGATCCTTTCCAAAAAGTTGGGATCTTAAAGTAACGACAATACAAAAAGCAAAGGATCTAAATAATTTTCCGCTTGAAGAACTTATCGGGTCCTCGATGACCTATGAAATGACATGCATAGCACATGATGAACTTGAGAACAACCTTCTAAAGAACAGGAAGGATATGACACTTAGAACCAAAGAAGGCCACTTGGGTGAAAACTCAAGTGATGACGATGATGATGATGATGACTTAGCACTCCTTGCAAGAAAGTTTAAAAAATTCTTAAAAAGGAATAAAACAAAACAAGACTTTAAAAACAAAAGTGAACTAAAAAATGATCAAATATTATGCTATGGATGCAAGAAGCTAGGATACTTAAAAAATGAATGTTCCCTAGTGAAGAAGAAGCTACCAAAGAAAAAGAAAACGTTCAAAGCAACTTGGGACGATTCAAGTACATCCAAAGATGAGGAGCCAATTAACAAAGACGTTGTTGCAAATTATGCTCTAATGGCGCTCAATGATAAGGTAAGTGATTCAATCGAATCTCATTTAGCTTATGATGATTTATTTACTGCTTTTAATGATCTATATGATGAATGTAAGCTAGTTGGTAAAAAATATAAGTTATTAAAAAAGGAGTATGCTTCTCTAGTTAGTAAATTTGATAAACTAAAAAATGAGTATGATGATAGTATGTTAGCTTCTTGCACTTAGTGTGATGATTTAGATTCACTTAGAAAAGAAAATGTCTTACTATAAGAAATATTAGAAAATTTTAAAATATGTAATAAATATCTAAATAGGTTCATAGAAAGAAAGGAATTAGCTTTGTGAGTAACACTCAATAAAAGTCAACTATCTTCGTTAAAGGACCTATATTACATGTCTCACCTAGAGAAAAATATAATTTTTATAGAAAATATGATTATTTTGCCTACAAATGTCCATTTAAAAGGTATAGTCCACATAACTTAGTTTGGGTTCCTAAAGGAACCATAAATCACTCAATGATAGATAGATCTATTTATGAGGGACATAAGGTTAAATGGGTATCTAAAAGAAAACCCCATTTCTTATAGATATGTCTACAATCACAAGCTAGGAGCAAGAGATGGTACCTTGATAGTGGATGCTCAAGGCACATGATCGGAGATCTAACATACTTCTCTAAGCTCATGAGCCAAGACGAAGGATTTGTCACCTTTGGAGACAACAACAAAGGAAAAATTATTGGCAAAGGAAATATAGGTAACAAATCAAACCTTTTAATTGAATATGTATTTTTAGTAGATAGTTTAAAACATAATCTACTAAGTATTAGTCAATTATGTGATAAAGGATATATCATCAAATTTGAATCTAATGCTTGTATAATTGAAATACCACACAAAAATAGATTTATGATTGCCTTCAAAAATAATAATGTGTATACTATTGATATTGATGATTTTTACAATGAAACGTGTTTTTCGGCTTAAGACAATGATGCATGACTTTTGCATAGGAGATTAGGTCATGCTAGTATAAAACTAATCTCTCAAATTTTAACTAGAGAACTTATAAGAGGAATACTTAGTATCAAGTTTGTCAATGACAATGTTTGTGATGCATGTCAATTAGGAAAACAAATAAAAAGTAGTTTCAAATCAAATAAGCACCTCTAGACCACTATAATTGATCCATATGGATTTATTTGGACCAATTGATACGACAAGCCTAGGAGAGAGTAAATATGCCTTTATAATTATTAATGATTATAGTAGATATACTTGGACATACTTCTTGACACATAAAAGTGATTGCTTTAAATGTTTTTCAAATTTTATAAATTAGTTCAAAATGAAAAGGGTTTTATGATTGCCTCTATTCGAAGTGATTATGGTAATGAATTTTAAAACCATGATTTTAAAAACTTTTATGATTCAAATAAGTATAACCACAACTTCTCTACTCCAAGAAACCCTCAACAAAATGGAGTTGTTGAAAGAAAAAATAGGAGTTTACAAGAAATGGAAAGAACCATGCTTAATGAGCACAACCTACCCAAGTATTTTTGGGCCAAAGCTATTAACACAACATGCTATGTTATGAACAGGGTTCTTGTAAGATCATTACTTTCCAAAACTCCCTATGAATTGTAGAACAACAAAAGACCCAATATTTTATATTTTAAAGTTTTTGGTTATAAATGTTTTGTTTTAAATGAAAAAGATACCTTAGGAAAATTTGTTGCAAAATCTGATGAAGGAATTTTTCTTAGTTATTCCTCTATGTCTAAAGCTTTTCGTGTCTTTAATAAAAGAACTTTGGTTATAGAGGAATCTATTCATGTTGTGTTTAATGAGCTTCCTGAATTTAAGAAAATAATTTTAATGATGATCTTAATTTTGATGTTAAAAACTCTCCTCTCCTAAACAACTTGGATGCATCTTCTTCCAAAGAATCCTTACCTAAGGATTGAAAGTATATAGATGCTCATCCTAAGGAGCTAATCATTGGAGATTCATCAAAAGGTGTTAAAACTCACTCTTCATTTAAGAATTTTTGTGCTAATGCAGCCTTCTTATCTCAAATAAAACCAAAATGCACTGATGAAGCTCTGAAAGATGATTTATGGGTCTTTGCAATACATGAAGAATTAAATCAATTTGAGAGAAATGCGGTATGGAAGCTTATTCCTAGACCTAGTGACCATTTAGTAATTGGTACTAAATGAGTCTTTAGAAACAAGCAAGATAAACTTGGTGTCTATTATGACTATAGCTAGGAGAGTCCTAATTAAGAGGGGCATTCATGTTAACCTACCCAGCTGACCTCTATTAAAGAGGTGAAGAAGCCGGTTAGGGTTACGAGGTTATTTCTTAGAGAAGCATTAGGAGTTGTAAAGGAATATGAGTTTTGAGTAGGAGTCCTATTAGGAGTTAGGGTTTAAAAGCTCTATAAATAGCCATGTATTCATTCTCTTTTAACAAACAATAGATGAATCTTTTCTGCAGCCTTTGAGCAGCAATTTGGAGGAAGGAACCCTTATAGAGTTCTAAGGAGGCCAATACCCTAAAGAGATCAACCCCAAGCTTAGAATCTACAAGGGTTCTATCAGTTGGTATCAAAGCAATGTTCTTGGCGTCTTGCTGCCCTTCCACAGCCATCCATCGACCCTCCACAACCACCCAAAATAATTCCTACAATTGCTTAAAAGATCATCGCCGAATTCTGCCATCATCTCCACCACTGCGGATCATCCTTTGATCTCCCCGTGAATTGTATTAGGTTCTGGTTTCCTACTTTACTACTACTATAATTGTTGAATCTCGGATTTTGATGATGAAACTAATTGATTGTGTTTAGATGTTTAACTACATTTTGAGTGATGCAAGTCTACACGATCAGGATTAGACAGTTGATGCAAGAGGAATTGACGTTGTGCCGGAGGAGATCACGTCAGGATATTGGATGGCAGAAGGCTTCGGACGTCGGGCATCGAGCCAAGGAGAGCAGAATTGTACCAAGGATATCGGGGTTGCGGAGGTCAACCGCCGATTAGGCAACAAGCCGCAAGAGAGGACGATGCGCTAAAGAATCAGATGAAGCACCAACCAATGACGTGCCGGGCAACAGAATGTCAATTCACATTGTAATAATTGTCTAGATCCGAGTAGAGTTTTGGCTTGTGTGTGTAGGATTAACTATGATAACGATGAAGACATAAAGCAAAACAAAGTGCCGGAGTCAAGCGCGAAGGATTCGTTGGGAGTTCGAGAGTTCGACGGAAGTCCGAAGGTTCGTCGGGAATGCTGCCGGAACTAGCCGAGAATGAGTAGGGAGCTTGCCGAAGGGTTTTTCAGAAGCTCGCCGTAAGGATCGTTGTAAGGTCGTGAAGCTCACTGAGCAAGATCGGAGCTTGCCGAAGAAGCTTGTCGGAACTTGCCAAGATCAAATCGTGAAGTCTAGGAGCTTGCCGGGAGTCCGCAGAATGGTTTCCGAGATTTTGTCGGAAGACCGCTGGAAGTTTGTCGGAAGCTCGTTGGAAGAAGTCTTGACTTACAGACTTTGTAATAGCTTAGAAAATATCTTTAAATTCATTGTTAGCATGTTAATTAGGGTTAGGATTAGGTGTTAATCCTATACCCAATAAGGGGCCAATTGGGCCCGAGTTTGGACTGGTTTGGGCCAAGTTTGGAGCTCAACTAGTGAGCTGAAATAGTCTAGGCGGTGGCACCGCCTAGAACCTGTAAGGATGGGTAGTGGGACTGTCAAACTAGGCGGTGGCACCGCCTAGAGCTTGAACGGTCGGGCGGTGGAACCGCCGGACTGGGCGGTGGCATTGCCCAACACCCGAGAGGTCCGACGGTGGCACCGCCCAGGTCTCGAGAAGGCAAGTAGTGGCATCGCTGCTTTTCATGCATGTTATGTTTTAAAATGTTGAATGATGTATGCAACATTATGGATGATAGTTATATGATATGTGATAATGCTTAGGATTAATCCATACATGTGTATTTTGATGATTTTATGTCATGCATGAGTTTTTGAAGTAAATGTTGATTTGATACTCTCATTTTGGATTAACATGTTTTTGGTTTAATCATTTTTATGACGAATTAAGATGACATAGTGCATGTACATCTATGTATGAATTTCTTGATAGTCTTTTGATGATAGATGTGATATCATTTTTGATGTGTTTGGTCTTAACGGCTTCATGACGAAACTTATGTTTCGATTTTAAATGATGATACATGTTTTCAAAAAGGACTTGAATACCCTCACATGAAATCAATTGTATGAAATTGAAATGAATTTTCTATCCTATTGAGATTAATGAATTTATTTTACCAATCTTGTGAATCTCATGAAAATAAACATGATGAATATTTTGAAAATAAATGAGTGTATCATGCATATGGTCTCAATGATTTCTCTTGAACACACTTTTTGAAATCATACTTGATGATGAATATCAAGATATTAAAAGGATGTTATCATGGAATCATGTTTGAAATTTACCCTTCCATCTTAAATGTTGACACTTGTTTTATTAAAGGTAAAGGCATGCTTATAAGAAGCAAATCACATGAATAGAAAGTTATAAAAACAAAATGCGATCCTCTATCTTATCGACTTTTCAATAAATCTATGCTTGTCATGTATAAATTTATTGAATGTGACTTTGAGGATGATTTCGGATTTCACAAATGCTTGATTCATACTTATGACATAAGACACATTTTAAATATGAATCATGTTCAATACTTCAATCATGTATGATATGCTTATTAATGATGATTGATTTATTTTTCGGCATCGTGCATGAAAAATAAGGTTATTGAAATTGTGTATGTTTTAATTTGAATATATAATGATGCACAAATAAGAATGATACATACCCTTGTCATAATATGAAAATTGATATAAGGGTCTTCCCTTCTTTTTGACAATGACAAAGGGGGAGCAAGAATTTCTAGCGTGGACATCATGAAAAGAGGCAAACTAACTAGCTTGCACAATTCAAGATGAAAGCAAAAATTGCACTTCTCAAAAGAGAAGATGCAAATGTAACATTTGCCAAATTATTTGCTTGCCTCATGTAAAACATTATCTCTTGCTAGTTTGGCATTTTTGCTAGCTTGTATGTTGCAAAACTTGATCACTTTTTCAAACAATTTGCTAGCTTAAAGTGACACTTCTAGAAGAAAGAGCTTGTTATTTTGAACATCACAAGCTTGCCTATCTTAAGAAACAAAAATTGCAAAAGTGCTATCTTGCCTATCTCAAGAAGCAAAACTTGCAACTTGCACATTGCAATAGGAAGCAAGAATTATGAGCTTACACAAGAAAGCTATCTTGCATTTGCTTTCGAAATTTTTGCTAGCTTATATATTGTGAAACTTACATATCGTAAAAATTACTAGCTTGTAGTCTAAAAGAGAAGCAAAAAGTTACTATCTCAAAAGAAGCAAATGTGCTATCTTGCCTATCTTAAGAGGCAAAAATGCTAACTTGCACATCTAGCAAAACTTGACAAATTTGCATATTTCAAGAAGCAAGAGTTGCTTTCTTGAACATCTCAATATTGCTAGCTTGCATGATGTAGAACTTGCTATCTTGAACATTACCAAAAGAGCTATCTTGTATGCTGTAAAACTTGCATATCTAAAACTTGATAGCTTGAATGTCCTAAGCATAATGCATTACTTGCTAAATTTTCTAGCTTCAAAACTGCATGATGATAAAACTTAATATTATGTTTTTCATGCAATGAGTTGAACTTATATTACAAACACAAAGAATAGTTGTACTTCTCCTTTTTGTTGATGACAAAGG
The DNA here is from genome assembly GCA_001649415.1 of Musa itinerans. Classification (NCBI taxonomy): domain Eukaryota; kingdom Viridiplantae; phylum Streptophyta; class Magnoliopsida; order Zingiberales; family Musaceae; genus Musa; species Musa itinerans. The sequence continues at coordinate 10,989 of LVTN01002057.1, read as the reverse complement.
GGGAGAAGTATATTGATGACTTCATGCATTGAATTGAATATTTTATATATTTGCATGATGGTTTAAATGTTTTTTTATAATATGTGATGAATGTTGCTTGGATTTGGGATAATCCAAGTGTTCTATCAATGGCATATTGATAGGGGGAGTTTGGTTAAACTCCGGGGAGTTAAGGTTAACTCCGTTAGTCATCAATTAGTTGTCATCATCAAAAAGGGGGAGATTGTTGAATCTCGGATTATCTTGATGAAACTCATTGATTGTGTTTAGATGTTTAATTGCATTGTGAGTGATGCAGGTCTACTTGATCAGGATTAGACAATTGACGCAGGAGGAATTGACATTGTCGCCGGAGATCACGTTAGGGTGTTGGTCGTACTATGGCCTGGGTCGTCGGGCATCGGGCCAAGGAGAGCGGAATTGTGCCAAGGATATCGGGGTTGCGGAGGTCAACCACCGTTTGGGCAACAAGCCGCAAGAGAGGACGATGTGCTGAAGAATCGGACGAAGCGCCAACCAATGACGTGCCGGGCAACAGAATGTCAATTCGCGTTGTAATAATTGTCTAGATCGGAGTAGAGTTTTGTCTTGTGTGTGTAGGGTTAACTACGATAACGATGAAGACATAAAGTGAAATAAAGTGCTGGAGTCAAGCGTGAAGGATTCGTTGGGAGTTCGAGAGTTCGACGGAAGTCCGAAGGTTCGTCGGGAATGCTGCCGGAACCAGCCGAGAATAAGTAGGGAGCTTGCTGAAGGGTTTTTCAGAAGCTCGCCGGAAGGTTCGTTGGAAGTTCGTGGAGCTCACCGAGAAAGATCGAAGCTTGCCGAAGAAGCTTGTCGGAACTCGCCAAGATCAAATCGTGAAGTCTAGGAGCTTGCCGAGAGTCCGTAGAATGGTTTCCGAGAGTTTGTCGGAAGACCGCTAGAAGTTCACCGGAAGCTTGTCGGAAGAAGTCTTGACTTACGGACTTTGTAATAGCTTTGAAAATATCTTTAAATTTGTAGTTAGCATGTTAATTAGGGTTAGGATTAGGTGTTAATCCTATAACCCAAGTAGGGGCCAATTGGGCTCGATATCGGACTAGTTTGGGCCAAGTTTGGAGCCCAACCAGTGAGCTGAAATAGTCTAGGCGGTGGCACCACCAGACTAGGTGGTGGCACCACCCAGAACCTGTAAGGACGGGCGGTGGGACCGCCGGACTGGGCGGTGGCATAGTCTAGAGCCCGAACGGTCGGGCGGTGGAACCGCCGGACTGGGCGATTGCATCACCCAACACCCGAGAGGTCCGACGATGGCACCGCCCAGGTCCTGAGAAGGCAGGCGGTGGTATCGCTACCTCGAGCGGTGACACCGCCAGTACACTATCTGTGTTAGACGCTGACAGGCGGTGGCACCGCCAACTTCGGGAACCCAAAGGAATTTAAAATTTGGAGCTTAAATTTGAATCCTCTTAGGGCCTATAAATACTCCTCTCTCATTCATGGTTGAAAGACACACAAAAACTGAGAAAGAAAAGGGGAAAACTCTGCTCTAATAGTGTCAAAACCTTCTCTCTTATTCTAAAGTGTGATCTAGCCTTAGAGAGGGTTCAGAGGCCTTGTAAGGGTTACCTCCTAAACCCATCAAAAGGAGAGGTGTTGTAAGGGAGTTGATCCTCGCCCGTTGGAAGGAGGATAGCTAATGGAAAAGCCGGTGGCCTCAAGTGAAGAGGAATCGGGAGTGGATGTAGGTCGCATGACTGAACCACTATAAATCGGTTTGCGTTTATCTTATTGTCATTTACATTACTGCAAACCATCTTCACTTTGATGCTCTACTTCTTTGTCTCCTTACGTATGCCTTCAAGTTAAAATGCAATCGAAACGATTTCAAACGAAACGTTACTTTTATCGTATGAAGTTTCCGAAAGTGTTTAAATCGTCGAAAGTTTATTGTTCTTTACCGCTGCACTAATTCACCCCCCCTCTTAATGCCGCTCTGGTCCTAACAATAATTTAGTTATCCTTATTCAAAATCCAAAAAAATTGTTCCTATATTCCTACAAATTCCTTTCGTCACAAAAGTTATCATCTTTGTGAACGAATGATTGCTGCAAAAAATTTTAGCCGCATATTGTTGCCTTAACCGATCTATTTGCAACCCTTTTTGAATGAAATTTCTTATATACTTAATAGATCATCTTGGCTTCTATCTAAGATTGATCTATTGAGGAATTAATCTCTAAAAGCGTTCTTTTGTTGCTACAAATTTTTATCGTAAACCGCTGAAATTTTTTGATGAGAATTCTGCTATCATAACTTGCACTAATTTCCTTGCTATTATACTATCAAAATTTTCTTGATTAAATTAGTCATCTTTGTTATTATATAAACCAAGATTTTTCTGTCAAATTTCCTCCTCCAATCTCTTGGTTTTTGCTGGAAATTTTGTCGAGAAATCACTGTTTCTTCGACGACAATTCTGCTCTTACAAGACAACACATATATGCAACAACTTCCACTGATTTCTATCAAACATTTGCTGCCATCTACCACATATCTAAAACTTTTTGTCCCTAACCTTCATCCACTACCATCACAGCCCTAAAACTCCACAAAACCACACCCTCATATTGCATCCAAAACCACCACAAAACAAGCCTAAAGTGCAGCGTACATCCACTAATCCACCAACCCTTTCGACCACTACTTCTCTCAACCTATACATGCCTTTAACCCAACAACAAAAGAGAGATCTTAACATTATAGATTTGGATACATATACTATGGCATCTGAGGAGGCCATTAATGCTTAATTCGAAACCTTTGAGGCACGAATGAAGGATAAGATTCAGATTCTCTTTACTGAACTCAGTTTGGGCCAACCACCAAGCCCAAAGAAATCACATCAAGGAGAGAGCTCTAACCAATCACACCAAGCCCGAAGAGATGACTTCCAAGAGAGGGGAGGCTCTATGACCGATCCCAACTATCCACGCATGAGGGTGGACTTCCCTAGATGAGAAGAAGGAGACCCGATTGATTGGATCTTACGCGTGGAGCGATATTTTTGGTACCACAAAACCGCGGATGCATCTATGGTGGAAATTATGGCTATACATCTTGAAGGGGATGCCATATAGTGGTTTGACTAGTTTGAATGCACTCATGGAGTCCTCTCATGGTGACAATTCAAAGAAGGACTGCTGATCCACTTCGGAACAACCGATTACGAGAACATTGACGGACAACTAGCAAAGATCCGACAAACCTCCACCATTCAAGATTACCAAACCAGGTTTGAAAGGTTATCTAATTAAACTCATGATTGGTCTGAAAAATAGCTATTGAGGACCTTCATTGAGGGCTTGAAGTCGGAGATCCGGGGAGAAGTTAAAGCGTAACAACCGTTCATACTTATGGCAGCCATCTCTTTCGCGCGACTTCAAGCGGAGCGATTGAACTATGAAGCCCAGAGGACTAGGATTACTCCCTGACCAACAATACTAAAGCCCTTAGCCCCTTCATTGTCAACCGAGTCCCTGCACCAAAAAGGTTGACAAGAGAAGAGCTTTTGGAGCGATCTACGAAAGGGTTATGTAGGCACTACGATGAGCCGTGGAGCTGCGAGCATCACTGTAGAAAGGAGAGACTTCTTATGATTGAACTAATAGAAGAAGAGACCATTGAACATCTAGAAGAGAGCCTTGAACATGAAGAAGAAGATGCGGAAGAAGTGCCACAACCGACTGACGTTACGGTACACGCACTAGCCGGCTACTCAAACCCGCAAACGATGAAAGTTGGAGGCCTTCTAAAAAAACAACCAATCACTATTCACATCGACACGGGCAGCACTAATAACTTCCTAAATAGTAAGGTTGCTGCTCAGATGACACTTCACATCGAAGGTTACAACAAGTTCGACGTAAAGGTCATCGACGGAAGAATCCTAAAGTGCGACCAAAGATGTCCGCAGGTGAAACTATTACTGCAAGACCAAGAAATTATCACCGACTTCTTCGTCCTACCAATTGATGACTATGAGGCCATGCTTGACATAGAATGACTGACAATGCTAGGTGATGTCTCTTGGAACTTCTCCAAATTAATTATGAAATTATATTGCAAAGGCAAACATATCATCCTACGCGGGAAGCGCAGAAGCAATGTAACCACCATTTCAACCCAACGAATGGAGAAAGTTTTGCACAAGGTAAATGGTGGCATTTTGATGCATCTCCAATAGCAACCAAGGGGGAAGAAAATAGAAATTGAAGATCAAAATCTTGCCCAATTGTTTACTGAATTTGCCGACATTTTTGCTAAGCTGCATGGTCTTCCTCCTACTCGACAACATGACCATCGGATTCCAATCCTTTCGGGCAAGCCACCAGCGAACACTCGGCCGTATTGATATCCTTACCTTCAGAAGGATGAAATTGAAAAGATCATAAAGGAGATGCTTGAAACATGGATGATTCGGCCAAGTTGCAGCCCCTATTCCTCACTAGTGCTACTTGTACGCAAGAAGGACAGAACTTGGCAAATGTGCTTTGACTATTGAGCTTTAAATGGCATCACTGTCAAGGATAAGTACGCAATACCAGTGGTGGATGAACTTCTTGATGGGTTAAAAGGAGCTCAAGTCTTCACGAAGTTGAACCTCCGATCCGGTTACCACCAAATTCGGGTATGTGAAGACAACATTCCAAAAACTGCATTCCGCACACATAACGGCTATTGTGAATTCTTGGTAATGCATTTTGGACTCACTAATGCTCATTCAACCTTTCAAAGTCTTATGAACGATATTTTTCAAAGCTTTCTTCGCAAATTTGTGTTGGTATTTTTTGATGATATTCTCATTTACAACCCTTCTCTTGAGACTCACTTTCAGCATTTACGGATTGTTTTGATGATCTTTCAGGAGAATACACTTTTTGTTAAGTAGCCAAAGTGTAGTTTTCTCTAGCAAAAAGTAGAGTACCTTGGGCACATAATATCAAAAGGAGTGGCGGTAGACCCCTCCATAATTGAAGCAATGCAGAACTGACCGACCTTGAGGAACATAAAATTGCTACCTGGCTTTCTATGTTTAATAGGCTACTACCGCAAGTTCGTGAAAAACTATGGGAAGATCAATGCACCACTTACTTCCTTGCAAAAAAAAGATGCTTTCGAATGGTCGGACAAAGCCACCACCGCCTTCGACGAACTTAAAGTCGTAATGACGATAGCGCCCGACTTTGGCAAGACTTTTGTTATTGAAGCTGATACCTCCGGAGTCAAAATTAGTGCTATACTAAGGCAAGATGGCCGCCCCCTCACTAATACTAGTAAGGCGTTATCTCCTTCCTATCTCATGATGATTATTTACGACAAGGAGATGCTCGTGATTGTGTATGCGGTGGCCAAGTGGAGACCGAACTTGATCGGGCAACGCTTTCAAATTAAGTCCGACCATAAAAGCCTAAAATATTTCTTAGAGCATAAGATATCTCCCCCCGAGTGGCAAAAATGGATAAAAAACTTCTTGGATATGATTATGAAATAACTTACAAAAAGGGGAAAGAGAATGTTGTTGTAGATGCACTTTCGTGACTACTCGAGCAAGCTGAATTTTCGATCATTTCACTTCTGACCAGCGACTTCCTTAAGGGTATTAAGATGGAATCACAGGAAGATCCAGAGGCCAGTAAGATCATAAAGAAATTGGAGGAAGCACCAAGCTCCGTGGCTCATTACAATTGGGACTCAAAAGAATTGCGCTATAAGGGACGCATTATGCTATTGCCAAATTCTACTTGCATCTTCACGAGCAGATTTTAGACAGAGTTATTCCAGAAACAGGGCACTAAATTGAAAAGGAGTATGACATATCACCCACAAACCGACGGTCAAATGGAAGCTGTGATAGGTGCTTAGAGACAGCCCAAAGCCATCCACCAAATATGACAACCCAAGGAGAACTCCCGACCCACTCGAGTGCCATTATTGATCGACGGATCGTAACCCGACGATGATGACCCACTACTCAAGTGCTAATACAGTGGGCAAACATACCAGCAGAAGGTGCCACTTGGGAGAACTATGACGACTTGAAGATTAAATTCCCAAAGTTCATGTAATCTCAGCCTCGAGGACAAGTCTGATTTGAAGAGGGCGGGTATGTTAGGACTCTAGCTAGGAGAGTCCTAATAGAGAGGGGCATTCATGTAAAACCTACCTAAGCCAACCCCTATTAAAGAGGTGAAGAGGCCGGCTAGGGTTAGGAGGTTGTTTCTTGGAGAAGAATTCGGAGTTGTAAAGGAATAGAAGTCTTGAGTAGGAGTCCAATTAGGAGTTGGTTAGAAGTAGGAGTCTTGAGTAGGAGTTCTATTAGGAGTTAGGGTTTAGAAGCCCTATAAATAGCTATGTATTCCTCCTCTTTTGATAAGCAATAGATTAATCTTTTCTACAGCCTTTGAGCAGCAACTTGGAGGGAGGAACCCTGTAGAGTTCTAAGGAGGCCGATCCCCTAAAGAGATCAACCCCAAGTTTAGAATCTGCAAGGGTTCTATCAAAAACTTACGTGAATAGTTTAAAATACTTGTATAAATTGTTAAATGATTCTCCTTTTCATTGATGACAAAGGGGGAGAAATGATGAATGTTTGGAATCATGCCAAAATGATGTTGAATGTGGTATCATGCATGAAGTGATAGATTGTTAATGTTTAGAATCATGCTAAAATGATGTTGAATGTGGTATCATGCATGAAGTGATAAATGGTTAAAAAATGCTTTAGTATCATGTATGTTAAATTTGGTGTCATGCATGAAGTGATAAATGGTTAAAAAATGCTTTAGTATCATGTAGGTTATGCCAAAGTAATTTATTATCATGCATGAAGTGATGAAATTGTACATGTTATACTTTGATAACTTGAAACTATAATGATGCACAATGTATAAAATTTTCATATTTTGTATTTGATCACTATGATCAAAATTGTTTCACTTGAATTCAAAGGTTATGATTCCTTTTGACTTCAAGTTTGCCTTATCTCAATATGACATAAAGATAGGGGGAGTTAAGGTTAACTCCGTTATCAATTGGTTATCATCATAAAAAAGAAGGAGATTGTTGAATCTCAGATTTTGATGATGAAATCAATTGGTGAATTAATGATCTAATCCATATGTTGAGATAAGTGATGCATGACTAACTACGATCATGAGAAATACAAAATGATTAAAGAAGAATCAAAGTTAGGCTGGAGTCAATGATCGGGCATCAGGCCGGATGAATCAGGGATACACCAAAGGATCGGACGATGTAGTGAAAGCTCACTGGAAGCCTGTTGGGAGTTCACCAAAAGCTCGCCGCAAGTTCACCGGGAGTTCACCGAAAGCTCAGCTGAAGATCGTTGGAAGTTCGCTGGAAGTTCACCAAGAGTTCGATTAAATAATTGACGTGCCAAACAACTTAGATTACGTGTATCATAATTGTTTTAGCCTTAACTATCATAGTTAGGGCTTTAATTAGAGTTAGTTTTGGGAGAAATCCTACTATCTCGATTAGGGGCCAACTGGGCCTTTAATAGGGTTGAATTGCGCCGGTTGGATGGCCCATTCAGCCACTTGGAGCCACGTTAGGTGGTGGCACCTCCAAGACTGGGCAGTGGTATCGCTTGAGGCTCAGCCTCCCAAGTGGTATGGGCGGTGGTATCGCCTAAACTGGGCAATGGTACCGCCGATAGTTACTACTGCCAGGCGGTGGTACCGTTGTTAGGATCAAGTTGAATTAGTGCTTATGATAAAAACATTGGTTTTAAAAAATTATGTTCGATGAAAACTAATATCAGAAAAGAGTGCTTGACTTAGAATAAGTGAACTAAGCAATTCAGAAAGCAATAGCAATGATAATGAAAAGCAAAATAGAAATTGCATACCGAGTTTATAGTGGTTTGGTTGTTGTGACCTGTTGAATCTCGGATTTTGATGATGAAGTCAATTGTAATTTGTTTGATCTAATCTATATGTTGAGAAAAGTGTGCAAGATTAATTACGATGGCAGTAAGATATAAAGCAGGTGTTGTGCCGGAGTTAAGATCGAGATCTCATTGGGAGTTCGAGAGTTCGATGGAAGTCCGGACGTTCGTCAGAAGTTCTACCGGAACCAACTGAGAAGTCCAGGAGCTTGCCAAAGAAGCTCGTCAGAACTTGCTAAGAAGATCATCGTAAAGTCCGGGAGCTTGTTGGGAGTCCGCCGGAGCATTGCCGAGAGTTCGTCGGATGTTCGCCGGAAGTACGCCGGAAGCTCACTGGAAGAGCAATTGATGCACCGGAATAAAAAGTGCTATGATCATGTCTTAATTATCGTAGTTAGAGTATACATTAAGTTAGGATTGGGAGGTAATCCCACTAACTTAATTAGGGGCCAATTGGGCCCTTAACAAGGCTGATTTGGACTAGATTGAATAGCCCAATTAGCCCCTAAAAATATGGCCGGCGGTGGCATCGCCTAGAAGACCCAGTCTCCCAGGTGGTCTGGGTGGTGGTACCACCCAGACTGGGCGATGGTACCACCCAAACTGGGCGGTGGTACCGCCGACAGTTATTGCTGTCAGCGGTGGTACCACCCCTGTCAGGCGATGGTACCGCTAGAGCTCGGTCTCCGAGCACTGTCTAGCGGTGGTTCTGCCTAGACTAGGCAGTGGTACCGCCCAGACTGGGTAGTGGTACCACCCAATGTTAGGTGTCAGGTGGTAGTACCACCCAGTAATGGCGGTGGTACCGTTAGGACCCCGAAAATCTGGGATTAGACACTTTTTGGCTCTATTTTTGAAGCCATTGGGGCTTATAAAAACCCCACCATTTTCTGCATGAAAGGACACGAAAGCATTGAGACAATCTTGAGTTATTGGGGTGTAAAAGTTTTGTAAATAAGTGCTAGAGTTCTCCTCTTCCCTTCCTAAGTTTTGAGATCATTCAAGAGAGGTGTGAGACTTGTAAGGGTTCTCTCCTAAACCCGTGAAAAGGAGAAAGTGCTGTAAGATGTGGTTGGTCTTCGCCTATTGAAGAAAGACCTTTAGTAGACGTCGGTGACCTCGTCGGAGGAGGAATCCGAAAGTGGATGTAGGTCACAAAGACCGAACCACTCTAAATTCTGGTTTGCTTTTCAATTTGTGCAAGTTTTATTACTGCAAGCTACATAACCTTCTTACTACCTTCTCTACACTCACATATGCTTTCAAGTTAAACTTCTTACGAAATAATTTTCGTCGGAATCGGTTTTAATCGAAACGTAGACCTTTGAAATCGCAAAAGTTTTCCATTGCACTAATTTACCCCCCTCTTAGTGCCGCTCTTGATCCTAACAATTGGTATCAGAGCAAGGTTCACTCTCATTTGGTTTAAAACCCAAGAGAGATGACATTTGCCGGCAACCAAGATGGTCATTCAATTAAATATCCGCCCATGTTTAATGGGACGGATTATACATATTGGAAGACTAGAATGAGAATCTTCCTAATTTCAATGGATTTTGAGCTTTGGAACGTTGTCGAAAATGGTTTTCAAAAGTCTATGAATGCTTTGCTTTGTGCATTAGATAAAAATGAGTTTAATCGAGTGTCGATTTATGAAACGACTTTTGATATTTGGCACAAACTCAAAATGACTCATGAAGGCACTAGTAGAGTGAAAGAGTCGAAAATTAATCTTTTAGTGCACACTTATGAGTTATTTAGGAGGAAACCGAGTGAGACCATTGGAGACATATACACCCGATTTACGGATGTCATCAATGGTCTAAAAGGACTTGGTAAAGGTTTCTCGGATTTTGAACTCGTTAATAAAGTTTTAAGATCCCTTCCAAAGAGTTGGGACCCTAAAGTCACGGCCATTCAAGAGGCTAAAGATTTAAATAATTTTCCTCTCGAAAAACTAATTGGGTCACTAATGACCTATGAGATGACTTGTAAAGCTCATGAAGAGCTTGAGGACACCCTTCCAAAGAAAAGGATATGTCACTAAGAACCCAAGAAGATCACTTGAAAGAAAACTGAAGTGATGAGGACCTTGATGAAGACTTGGCACTTTTAACAAGGAAATTTAAAAAATTCATCAGAAGGAATAAATTTAAAAATGACACTAAAAATAAATTTGAACCTAAGAAAGATCAAGTAATATGCAACGAATGCTGTTGAATCTCGGATTTTGATGATGAAGTCAATTGTCATTGTTATCTAATCCATATGTTGAGATAAGTGTGCAGGATTAACTACGATAAAATTAAGACATGCAGCAGGAGTTACGCCAGAGTCAAGACCATGATTATGTTGGGGGTTCGAGAGTTCAACGGAAGTCCGGACGGTCGTAGGAGGTTTTGTGGGAACAAATCTGAGAAGTCCGGAGCCTGCCAAAGAAGCTCGTCGGAACTCGCCAAGTGGATCATCGCAAGTCCAGGAGTTTGCTAGAAGTCCACCGGAGCATCGCCGAAGGATCGTCGGATGTTCGCCGAAAGTTCGTCGGAAGCTCGCCGGAAGAAGCGATTGACGCATCGGAGCAAGTTGCAGTAAATGTCTTAAAATAGCATAGTTAGCATGATGATTAAGTTTGAAATGGGAGGTGATCCCATTAACTTAATCTTAGGCAATTGGGCCCTTGACAGACCCAAATTGGGCCGAATGGATCAGCCCATTCGGACCCAGATTTCCTGGCCAATAGTGGCACCGCTTAGGTCGACGGTGGCACCGCCTAGGAGCTCGGTCTCCGAGCTTTGCCAAGCGGTGGAACCTCCCCTGTCAAGCAGTGGTACCACCTGAGCTCGGTCTCCGAGCTTTGCCAAGCGGTGGAACCTCCCCTGTCAAGCAGTGGTACCACCTGAGCTCGGTCTTCGAGCTTTGCCAAGTGGTGGAACCGCCCTTGTCAAGCGGTGGTACCGCCTGAGCTCGGTCTGCGAGCTTTGCCAGGCGGTGGAACTACCCCTGTAAGGCGGTGGTACCGCCTGAGCTCGGTCTCC
>LVTN01002056.1:6835-41327 GCA_001649415.1 Musa itinerans | reverse complement strand
GCAACCTTACTATTCAGAAAGTTATTAGTGTTGTCGGTGTCGATGAGAATAGTGATCGATTGTTGTTTGAGAATACCTCCAACTTTCATCGTTTGCGAGTTTGAGTAGCTGGCTAATGCGTGTACCGTAATGTCGATCGTTTGTGACTCTTCTTCCGTATCTTCTTCATGTTCAAGGTTCTCTTTTAGATGTTTGATGACCTCTTCTTCTACTGGTTCAATCATAAGAAGTCTCCCTTTTCTACAGCGATGCTCGCGACTCCACGGCTCATCGCAATGCCAACATAACCCCTTCGCAGATCGCTCTCGAAGTTCTTCTCTTGTGAACCTTTTTGGTGTAGGGACTCGATTGATAGTAGGAGGGGCTGAGGGCTTCAGTATTGCAGGTCGAGGAGTGATCCTAGTCCTCCGGGCTTCATGGTTCAATCGCTCCTCTTGAAGTCTAATAATCGAGATGGACCAAGAGGTATTCTCGATGGAGTTCCTATTGTCCTTTCTGAATTTGATCTTAGCTCAAAAGAATCCACTGCAAAAGAGATAGATATGTGTTAACAGAGGTTTAACTATGATGATTAATTTGCACAATGAGAAACATAACTCTAATATTAAAAAGAAAATCCACACGAAGCATGTGATGCATGCATGTTACCATAGCAAAAATGGACAAAGGCATGTAGAAAAGGCACAATAACCAATGGAGTCGGAATTTATTGCAAGGAAACCACTGAATGATTAACAAAGATATATAAATAAATTTGAACAGCTAATAGATCAAAAGTTATAAATCACAGCAAAAACAGCATGTTCAGTATTTGTTTAATGAACTTCTGATGTACTTATGGTATATTAGATAAGAATAAGAAGATGCTTCATAGTTTCCTATAATAGCTGCCAAAACCTAATTCTAGTGTATGAGAAATAGTTTAACAAGCATCCAGGGAAATAAACTATAGAGCAATCAAGCTATTGAAAAATTGCAAAAGAAGTAATTGAAGTCAAGTAGTTACACACCTGTCCAGAGCATGATTTCTGAGTTCCCAGGAGATTCAGTGTCATACCATGCTAGCATCACAGCTTTGTCTTAATAAGGTTGCACTGAAATACCATCTTGTGAATTTGTGGCTTGTTCTGATTGGTATAAAACCTGTGCTGGCGATATACTGGCCAGCATCGGTGAACGTTAGAAAATTAAATCCTTGATTTAAAAATATAGTAGAACCAAAATATCTAATCTTGTATTTTGAAATTTAAAATGTAGGTCCACTCAAATAGGAGATTAATTCATCAAGGATAGTGGCTACTTTTCTCCATCTTTCCGAGTCAATTTTTAGTTTCCTTAATTTGAGAACTTCCTAGTGCTAGAAAATGGTAATCATAATTCTTAAAAGCCAATTTAATGCAATGAATTATGCGAAAAAATTCAATTTTTTTTTTCTGAGAGGGTCCAAGCACTGGACCTGCTGCCATGTAGAATCCATAAATCATTGAGCCACAATAATAGGAGATTTTGAAATTTCAGGATATCACAGGTAAGATGACAATGTGCATAACACATTTCAAATACTTATTAGTCCGTGCATAACAGATATCATAAGGAAGACACTCCTTAGGAGGAAAAAAGATGAAGACACATCACCTACCTCATTTCCTCTGTCGTTTTTCTCAAAAATAACTAACTAGATGAACACACATATACTGCATATCAGGAACTGGAAGGCATATCAGGAGCTCATAGGCACAAAGCACATAAAAATACAAATTAACTCAAACATGCACAACAATCAAGCACATGTACCCACATATGAATGCAAGTTGATGAGGTGGCATAAGGAAAACAGAAATGATCTGAATCGTCCATGTCTCATCATTTGAGCTGCATATTCACTTTTATAGTACGAAGGAGAACTGAAGCAAGAGATTACATAATGCATGGATAGGTTCAATTGTCTGCAGTTAAATACTACCTAGGGCTATGCAGTTGTAAGGAATGACCATAATTGTAGCAGAAATTAAATAACTGATTGTTAGTTTACAACAAATCCAAATATCCCCATTTCATGCAACACAGAGAGACCGAAACATCCAATGCAACTACCTTGGAAGAAATATCGTTGAGAAGGATACTACTTATACATAAGCAAATTCAACATCAGAATGATTCCTGAGAGAACTACGAAGGTTTTCAATTGGAAACTTGATTGAGAAAAGGTCATTTGGAGAGATGCTCCTAATTTGTAGAATGTTTGTATAATAGATTGTATCAATAATACGAAGGTCATTAGTTTCAAGGGTTCTAACAAATGGAAAGATCAAGCAAATCTTGGCCTGGCAGAATTTCCAAACATAAAAAATGGCCGCTCATCAGTATCGTCCTTAATTTTGATCTAGATGCAAAAACAACCCTATAACTTCGGTGCTTCGTTCTTATGACAATTATAGCATGTAAGACTGAGCTTGATTTTGTTATCAAGCATGTAAGATCGAAGTTGATGAGAATAATTCAATCTACTTCTCAATCAAAGTTGAGGAGAAAAACTCAAAATTTCTTCTCAATGGTCTATGGCCAATAAGCACAACCACAACAGATTCATGAGAAGCAGATTGTGTATGCATACCACAATTTCTTCCTCTTGATCACTTGTTTTCAACTTCTAGAATTTCAGATATTTATATATATATATATAGCTAATTTTACTTAAACATGGCTTGCATCATTATCTGCTGCAAACCACCTATGATATCTTAATACCCAAATCCCGATTCTCTACCAGCTAGTTGAACTGGTGAAGCATGCAAAAACAAGGTCCAAAAATAATCTTTGGTATATGGGTACTATTCCACGTTACCAGCATATCAATCCTGATCAAACTGGCATGGTCGTTGTTATACCATGAAAATTTATATCAAGGTCAAGACGAAAAAATTAACCACATTTATCAAATCTCAAACCTTCATGAGAACCCACCTTGACTTCATTATGTCACAAACCTTCTGCTGATTACCAGTCAAGACCATGTTTTAGTCATCAGTTTCCCCAGGTCTAGTTATCCAAACAAAAGAAACTGTTTTCTGTCAGAAAATACAACAATATATTGGAGTTTATTTGCATTGTTTTATTATATAGAACTAAGTCTGCTCATCAATGGCATCAATTCTAGGCCCGATTATTTTGATTAACTTGATCTGAAATAACACCACTCCAATTTCCAATAAATGATAAGTTTTCCTGGCTCTCTTATGTCTTTCTCTAGCTCTTCTATGAAAATACTTGTTTGTCTAGCAGGACAAGATCTTGTAGGTCCACTTACATGCCATTACATCAACAGAATCATACACCATAATTTATTGCTAAGCTAAAAGATACAAGGCTCAATTGAGGTCTAGACAAAGAAATTTAATTTATGAATGCAAGACATTAAAGTTAATCACCAATTTGAGAAGGAAAAATTAACTAATAATTCATAACAGCCAAAATGACCAGCAAGACAAACCATGCTTACAAGAAATGTACCTTATGATACTGGTGTTCACAACATTCAGAGCACATAAATATTATCCTTGTGCAACTTCTATTGATGGAAAAAAAAAGTTGCTCTGTTATCTTACATGAACTTGAATCTCCACCGAGAACAGGATCCTCACTAATGTCATTGCACTTTGAACGGAAGAAAGGACAAAGAAAGTTACAGCACAGCAAGAAAGCTCCTGAAATGGATAGCATAACACTATCTAGTGTGGCACCTAAAATATGTTATTGCTCCTTTTGCTTAAGCTGATTAATGATGCGAGCATCACATGATTGTCGAAGAAGTTTTTTACCCTTCTATTCTTAGCAGATCAGTGGAAAACCAAATTAAGATAAGCTGACATAGATTCAATTTGACACGGAAGTGTCTAATTTGCTACAATATGCTCATATAGACCTTGCTGATGCTATGGTATTTTTTTCAGTCAACAATATTGCCTTATAGTCTTTAACTCAGCCCACTCAAATATAATAGCTCATCAGCATATTTCCTACATAAAGTTAAAGATGTTTCAATATGCTTTTCTTCATGATCAAGGAATGCATTAAAAAAGTTGGTTAGCAGTTGTGAAATACTTAATTTCGAAATTCTCTATACATGAAGGATTGTTTTATACACTAGTATTTATTTTGGTGTTTAGGGTTTAGAAAAAACTTTAGAAACTGATGATATTTTGGCAGAAGCTCTCTAGGAGTACTCCCTTAAACTCTGTATCTCTTGGATGCGTCCTTGAGTGGTGAGTCTTTTGTTTTCAGTTCTATATCCTCGTTTATAATCCTTGGGGTGATAAACTTTCTGTATCCCTTTGTGATTTTAACTTAGTGGTGAGCTATTTTTCGATCTTACTAAGTTTTATCGTGAGTTTGTGTCTTTTCTATTCAAAACACTCATTCTAGCAAATACAATTGTACTGTGACTCTTTTTTGAGAGTTCGTTTCTTGTCTACTGTGACTTTTCTATCCGAAATACTTATTCCAACAAACACAGCTCTATTGTCGGTTTTTCGTTCGAAATCTATTCTACTTTACCCCCCCCCCCCCCCACCGGTTTTTCGTTCGAAATCTATTCTACTTTTCCCCCCCCCCCCCCCCCCCTTCTGCATCACCCCCGGTATCACAATTGCTAAATTTTGTATTAATCAGAAGAAGTCTGATATCATAAACCAAGCTCATCTCCACTATTAAGAAGATAATGCACTAATTAGTAATTATATTTCAGCATCAATTAGAAAATGCACCTAATATACAAAGGGTAACAAACTCGATCAGTTAAATAATAACAAAAAATATATATTGCCATCACATTAAGAAAGCTTATACAATTAGTGCACCCTATAAATCTATCTCCACCCTTCTTGAATTTTTTTAATAATCAAAGTTCTTCTATGTTAAAACATGCACTTTCTTTAGCAAATAACATCATATAATCCTGCCTAAAACTGTAACTTGCACCACTGAGGTGTTGCATCTAAAATTCCTTTATAGATATGATCAAAAAATGTTCTCTTTGTCCATGACATGATTTTCATGGGAATCTGCTATCAAATAATCTCATCCCATATATTCACTTGTTTATTATCTATAGTACTCTCATCAGACTCATTATATGGAAACATTTGTGACCACTATTTTGAGTGTGATCCTTTTAGGAACAATCTCTAGCTCTAATTATCAAGTTACCAACACAATATTGTGGAAACTATTTAGTGAAGACCTATAGCAATCAAATCAGCTCTAAAGCTTAGACCCTTCAGGTCTTTGGAAAAGTGGAAAAAAGATCCAAAGAGAAAATATGGGCAAGCAAGGAAACATTTCAGCTTGCTTATGCCAACATGCTTAACAGGTGCCTTCTTTAATATATTGCAAGAAACTGGAAGAACCAAAACCCAAAGAACAAAAGATGAACCAGTAAGAATGTATCCCAGATTGATTGTGCTAAAACATCCACAAGATACCTTCTCTCTCTTTTTGCAAGATGCTGGATCAAGAGGAGTCAAAAGAGAAAAGATAATTATCAATCTCAGATTAATTAGGCTGTAGTATTTAAAAGCGACTGTCTACATCTTTTAAAGGAAACCATCATTAAGAAGATCTCCAAGATGGAACAATTTATCATACAAACTTTCTGACCTCTTGCTACAGTTTCTATGAGAAACGGTGTTGGATCACCCACACATTGCTGGCAATTAACCTGAAGCATCTTGAATATCTCATGGAGCAACTCTATCTATTTAGAATTGACCTTAAGAAAATGCTGGAAATTTCCCAACGGTAAATATCTCAGACTTACGGGTACCACACATCTCTAGCTGCTCTAATGCCTTCAGTTTTTTAGTTTAAGAGCAGCTTAATTATTCTTTTCTTCTTCAGAATTATTACTGCAGCAGTGATATCTTTAAACAATTTAGAAACATATTCTTGGTTTCTTACACTGGTTTCAGCTCATAATCTCCAACATTACTTTTGTGCTTGTTGTTGGCTATGTATGGCTTGGATTCAGTGCCTTTTGAGCTTGATGGTTCACCATGAGAAAAAGGATGTGTAATATCCCATTTGTGATAATCTAATTTGCTGCTATGCCTGCCATAAGATAATAGTTGCTTCTCCATTTGCTGCTGTAATGATATCTTTCAACAATATGGAAACATATTCCCAGTTTCTTAAACTGGCTTCAGCTTATAATCTCCAATGTTATTTGTGTGCTTGTTGTTGGCTATATATAGCTTAGTTCTGATGCCATTTGAGCTCGATGGTTCACCATGAGAGACAGAATGTGTATTCTTCCATTTGCACTTGTCTATTTTTCTGCCATGCAAGCCACAAAGCTTGTCTTCATTGTCAGATTAGCTTAAAGGCATGCATTATAGGGACTAGCCATGAATAGGTGCACCAGGTTACATAAAGTTCATTTACTGCTTATTAGGTTGATATACCATTCGGTGCTCGCAAAATCTCAGTGTAAAACATAATTACAATCCCAGATAACCAATTCGCTGAGCAACACAGATTTCATGAAAGAAAATATATCCTCGAAGATACCTTTTACTACATAATATATATGCATGAGCACAACAAAGGAGAGGAATTACCTGAGGGACATGCATCACTCTCCTCAAGGGCAAAGACTGTCCAGTCCAGGTCACAGTGCTCCTTGCTGATTCTTTCCCATTCCTCAGCGTGAGACTTACAAACCAAGCACCCACTCGCCAGGCACGATTCCAACTCTTGACACAGAGAAACAAAATCGAGCACCTTATTCAAACCTACAAAGAACTCGCACTCATCCACCGACCACGAACACCCAATCTGACCAGATAGACACTCCTTGTGAACGCTTAAAACCGAACCAGCGACGAAGCCGAAGTGCAACTGTGCCAAGATCGCCAGATCGAGCAGGAAAACAGACATCAGCGAAGCATCAGCATCGTGATCCACCAAGAAACCCTAGTCTTCATCCGAGGCCAGATGAAACAGTCCGATCGCGTATCTACCTACGCAAGAAAACGACTGATGGAGATGAGATTGGGAAATGCGCGATGCCTTCCGAGCTGCGAAATCTGGTTACGATCGACGGGGGAAACCGAATTGGAGAGAGAGAGAGAGAGAGAGAGAGAGAGAGCGAGGAGGTGGGGGGTAGTCCCCGGGGATGATGGGCTAGTAAATAATACAATATAATAGCGGTATTAGTATTCCGGTTTCTTTCTGGCTGTTGTTGGCGTTGCTTTGACCGTAGGCGGGACACGGGAAGACCGGGACTTATGACGAACACGACTTCATTCTTCTGCTGCCCTTTGATTGGATGAAATATTGGGCCCCGGTAGAACCCACTAGGTTATCCAGTTACAGTGAAAGGTTGCAAACATGGGTTTATTTTCCGAAATCGAAGCCCGCACGGACAACGCCTCCGAGGCCGGCGATACGCGGGCGCGGGCGCGCTCACGGAAGCTCGACGCGTTCAAAGAAAAGATGGGTCAAGCGAGAGAAATGATACAGATGGCAGTTTTCCATTGGAGAAAAACGCGACTAGTGTTTGTTTCCGAGCAGCCAGGAGCGCAGCGAGGACTCGTGATGTGTTGGGTTGACCGTTGACCAAATTTCACTGCAACAATGTTCAACTAGTATTAACTTTTCTTATTTTCTGATCGTCGACTCGACGAGTGATCCTACGGTCCATTCTCAATCCTGTATCGTTATGGAAGATTCCAGATCGTGATGACGTGATTGATGAAGTTATATAAAAGCCTGGAGGTTTATTTTTTTTACATAATATTGCATATAATACATTTATGTATATGATTTTAAAACCATAGTTAAATTATAATCGATGATTATTATTTAGAGAGTTTCACAATGTTGTCATTAATTGTAATATATATTATACACAAATGTCACGAAATATTAGGTCGAGCCATATTAATTCGACCTACTGGATTAAGTGCGTCAGGCAGATAGATGCGTTAGCCATTAATTCAACGATCATGATCAGATCAGTCAACTGAATGAACGGACTAGATCTAACCTTTTAACCTGCGCGTACATACTTCATTTGTCGGTCCTTCCTCGCCGTCGCCGTCGTCTTCGCGACGAGAAGTCGCTTCAAGCCCTAAAATTGATCTGCCGATGAGGTGAGACCGACAAGCCATGGAAGGGGTCGCAGCATCGCTGCCCCGGCCGTCGGATCTCTCGCCGTCGCTCGTCGGCTTCCTCGCCGAGAAGTTCCGGACCCCGGAGGACCTCCCTCGATCGCCCGACCTCGAGGCGGAACTCACGAGCCGATGCTCGGATCTCGAGGCTTCTCTCTCCGATCTGAGCAGACGGCTGGCGGGGAGTGTTGCGGCGTACGCCGTGCGCTCGGAGGAGACCGGCGCACTGCTCGGTGGCGTCAGGGCGGGGCTTGTCGATCTTCGATCCTCCCTCCGCGGCTCTTCGAAAGGTTTCGAGTTCCTGAATTCCAATACAAGATTTTTCTTGGTTGTATTGACCTAATTGTTGTGTTCGTTACCACCCGAAACTGATGTGTTTTCAGATGGTGGAGATACAGAAGATGGGTCGGGAAGAAGAGAGCAGATGTTGGCGGATGAGCTGCCAGCGCTCGCGAAGGAGGTAGCGAGGGTGGAGACCGTTCGGTCTTATGCGGGTGAGTTGACATATTTTTTAGTTTGTTTCCCTTGTATGCTAAAAATGGTGAAAGATTATGAATTCTACATTATGTGGATTATGAACATTGTAGTTCTTAGTTAAAACATCATTAGTTAAGGTGGATTATGAACATTGGATTATGAACTAATTGTCAAATAATGACTTGTAGGTCACTATATTAATCAAAGAACAGAGAAACTTCCAGTTCTTAAGGTTTTTAATCTTACCCTGTCAATTGGATATTGCAAAACAAACATATATCACTGAATCACTAGATTGACTTTTGGACAGTTTCTTGTTATCTTCTTCTTTCTCTTTGTTAATGATGTTTTATTGTCAAATATTCCTCACGGTGATGTAATAGATGCTGAAATTTTACTGGTTGTCATAAGTTATTTAGATCTGGCATCGAACAATTTTGTTGACGAATTTATGGTAAAATAAGTCTGATAACAAAGAATTTTTGTTTTTTTAAATAAATTGTTAATCTTTCCAACTCTATGTAGTTAGTGATAGATCTAAAATTTGCATGCAAAACATGACTTGTAAGGTGGATGTGAACCCTTAGATGTGAATTCTTGATGACATTTTGATGAAGTTCCTCCTAAATTCTCGTATTCATTTCAAATGTTTCATTGATGATTTTGATGAGAAAGATTAGTCAAGAACAGTGCCCGTGGCTTACAGGTTGATTCAAAGTATCGAATGTTATAGTTAAAGATCACTACATAATAACATTGAATAACTGGACTTGAAATTGGATATTTGTTTTTGCTGCAATTTGTTCTGCTAGATCTTCTTCCAGTATAGTTGTTTTCATTTCTGAGTATCTCTATATGTGACATATGATATTCAATTTTGTGACATGATTAAGTTGGATATGTATTTACTTCATGCAGTTTTTTATGTTTGTAACAAACTTAACATTTTTATTTTTTATTTTTTTGTTTTTACTTAAACTGATCATATGGTCACACCATTTATCATTCTTGTGAATATTTGATTGGAGAGGATTTGTTTTCTGTTTTGAGTTCAGAGACCACACTCAAGCTCGACAGACTGATTGGTGATGTTGAAGATGCTGTTTCTTCCTCTGTTACAGGAAAACTTAAAACTCCTAGTGCAACTAACTCGGTGGTGAGATTTGACATGAATAAATGGTAAAAGATATTCAAACTGCTTACGTTTTTTCAGCCTTCTTTCTCCTGCCTTTCTTGCAGGATATTTGTATGATGGCAATCAATTCTCTCAAACAAATAGAGGATATGTTAGCTTCTGTGACAAAATCAAGACCTCAGTGGTCTCGTCTTGTCTCAGCTGTAGATCACAGAGTTGACCGGGCTTTATCTGTCTTACGACCGCAGGCAATTGCTGACCACAGAAATCTTCTAGCATCCCTCGGCTGGCCACCTCCACTTTCGGGTTCCAACATTGTGCATCCAAACACAGGGGCATCACCCGAGCTTTACAATCCTCTTTTCTTGATGACTGGGAACCTGAAGATTAAGTACTGTGAGAACTTCCTTTCCCTGTGTAAGTTGCAAGAATTGCAGAGAAGGAGAAAATCTCGACAACTCTCAGGGCATACTCTGGAGATTGCACTTAGCCAACCACTTTGGGTTGTAGAGGAGTTAGTGAACCCAATAATGGTTTCTGCTCAGCACTTTTTATCAAAGTGGCATGATAAACCAGAATTCATTTTTGCTCTTGTCTATAAATTGACAATGGATTTTGTGGCCTCCGTGGATGAGATATTGCAACCTCTGGTAGACAAGGCCATGCTTGTGGGCCGTAGTTGTAGAGAGGAGTGGATTTCAACAATGGTGACTTCACTCTCTACTTTCTTGTCAAAAGAGATTTTTCCAAAATATGTTGATCTTCTAGAAGGTAGCCGTTTGAGCAGTAACTCGTCACAGGCTAGGTTGTCATGGCTTCATCTTGTTGACTTGATGATAACTTTTGATAAGAGAATCCAGACACTGATCACCAACTCTGGGCTGGTGCTATCACTGACTGATGATGCGAATTTGCAGCGTGTCTCATCTATGTCCATCTTCTGTGATCGACCAGATTGGCTTCAGATGTGGGCTGAAATTGAGCTTGGTGAGACGGTAGAGAAATTAAGAGTAGCTATGCAGGACGAAAAGAGCTGGAAAACGAGGTTCCAAGGGACAGTGCTAATGACTGGCTCAGAGGATTACAAATCTCCTGCAGTTTCTGGTGCTGTTCTTCAGGGTTTATCTTTGCTGATTGACAGGTCTCGGCCTTTGCCAAGTGTTGAGCTCAGGGCAAGGTTTATTAGGTTGGCTGGAGCTCCTATCGTGAGGGAGTTCCTTGATTGTTTGCTTCGTAGGTGCCAGGAAGCTGAGGGCCTCACTGCTCTGGCAGATGATGATGCCTTATTGAAGGTCTCCCAGTCCATCAATTCAGCTCGGCATTTTGATTCAGGCTTGACTGAATGGTGTGAGAATGTGTTCTTCCTCGAGATGGAAAGTATAGGTAAAGATGATACCGAGGGGAGGCGCATTTTTGAAGAAGAGATAACTATGTTTAAAGAGTTCAGAACAGAGTGGATTGAGAAAATCGCCACTGTTGTACTGAGGGGTTTCGATTCACTTTGTCGAGACTACCTAAAAAATAGGAGGCAGTGGCAAGAGAAGACTGAAGGAGTATCTCTTTCAAAGACTTTTGTTACTGCCCTGGACTACATCCAAGGGAAGATCTCCAAGTTGGAAGAGGCATTGAATGGGATGGACTTTGTACCAATGTGGAGAACCGTGGCCAGTGGTGTGGACCAGCTAGTTTTTAGTGGCGTGTTTCTGAGCAGTATCAAGTTCAACAGTAGTGCTGTGGAAAGGCTGAATGGTGATCTGGAGGTCCTGTTTGGGGTGTTTTCAGCATGGTGTTTGAGGCCTCGAGGCTTCTTACCAAGGCTGGCTGAGGGTTTGAAACTGCTGAAGATGGAGGAGAAGAAGCTCAAGGATGGTATTTTAAGACATAATGAGAGATGGTTGAGGGAGAATGGTATAAAACATCTAACAATTGCAGAGGCAGAGAAAATTTTGAAGAATACAGTGGTGATGGGGTGATAACACTCATCACTGAAGCAGCACAAGCAGAATAAATAGACACAAGATTGTATTTAAGGTATATGGCTTCTTGCCAAATATGACAGATTCTTGTATTCTTTGAAGATAATTTATTTCAATTACATATATTAATAATTGAGACGGAAGTGAGAGATTTTGGGATTTTGAGATCATTTGAATCGAATTTTGATGACTTAAAAGCATAGGCTTTTAAGCCAAAGAATAAGAAAACTATATATATAATTAAGAAAACAGGAGAAAATTTTCTTATTCATGTGTTACGTAAAGTAATTTTTTTTTTGCTTAGATAAATTCTTTTAAATTTTGTACATAAATCGATTGCAAATTCTTATTGCTGCAGCCCCTCCAATTTTCTCAAGTTAGTATCTACCAGTTTGTATATGATCATTACACTCATAGTATTTATTATTTCTCGTGTGTGTTTGTACATATATCACTTCGTTGACATCAAATTTATGAAGGAGCGATGGTTGCAGCTGAATCTGGAAACCACCATCCCCCTCATGACATCCCCTTTCTATCACTTGGAATAAAGTTCTTATTTTTCACAAAGAGAACAAACATGATCTGCAGAACTAACACTATCACACATATATAGCCTATCTTTCTAAAACGACAGTGGTCAAGGCCTGAATTTAGTCATGAAGCGCTGAAGTACGAAAGGTCACAAAGAAAGAAAAAAAAGAAAATAACAGATATAACAAGTAGGAAAGAGGACAAGCCCTGCTCAAACTCTACACATGCATGGAGTAAGAGGATTCTCCCATATGTCATAGTTGGGGAAAGTTTCTTCAGGAAGGCCAGTCCGCGTGTGGTGGGTGATCACGACGTCCTCGACAAATGATGCCCAACCCATGTAGGGGTCCCCAAAGGATTTGGACATGAGCCCCTTGTCCGGCTTTATTGACTTGAGCCTATGTCCCATGTATCGGCGAGCTCCTATTATTAGCTTCGCAAAATTTCCACCATGGGTCATAACAAACACATCTGACTTCAGGCATACTAGGAAATCGAGTGCAGCCAAGCTCGTCACATGCTTCCTGAAGTGGTCTATTTCTTCTTTGCTTGCTAGTTCCTCCTTGGTGACCTGTCAGACAAATAAGAAAATGACATTGCATTCATTAAGTTTACAAGGAAAGAAGTAAGATATGCGGCACTTGCTGAAAGAATTTAGAGCCTCCATGAACCAGCTAGATCTTTTCCTGAAACAAGCAACTAACATGATAGGCAAGATGGCATAAGATTTTTGCCTAACAATCTGACAGCCTGTTTAGCTGCTAAAAACATGATGGAAAACAACTTTCTCTAACAATGACCACAACAAGCCTTATTCAGGACAGACTAAATGTCATACCGGGATAATACGGAATGGATTTTGAAAGAAAGCCAATAGTACAGTTGTAATTGCTGGAATAAGTTCTTCGAATTGAAAAGGAACGAACTCACAATAATACTTTAATAAAATCGAGAAACAGCTCACCACCGAGTTTAAAATCACAAAGGGATACAGAAAGTTTACCACCCTAAGGAAAATAAACAAGGATACAGAACTGAAAATAAAAGACTCACCACTCAAGGAAGCATCCAAGTGATACAAGGTTTAAGAGAACTTCAAGAGAGTTTCTGTACTATCATTTTCTAAACTTCTTTCTAACCCTAAAACACTAAAATAAGTATTAGTGCATGAAACAACCCTTTATGCTTAGAGAACTACGAAATTAAGTATCTTACAACTGGTAACTAACCCATTTAATGCATTCCTTAGTCATGAAGAAAAACACCTTGAAACAGCTTTAAGTTTGTTTAAGGAATATGCTCATGAGCTATCATACTTGAGTGGGCTAGATTAAAAGCTATGAGACAACATTGTGGGCTGTAGAGAATACCATAGGATCAACAAGATCCATATGAACTTATTGTAGCAAATTAAGCACTCCGGTGTCAATCTCCTATGATTGAAAAGGACTTGTCCTCTAGTCCTCATTTGTTCCATCAACATGATTATGATAAGGACTTAAATCAACCACATTGAATGTTAGGGACACTCCATAATCTTCAAGTAGCTCGATCTCATACTATGTACTCCTCCACACTAAGATCTTTTTGCTTGAAATCACGGATTTTGAGAAAGATCTCTTGCCTATAGTTGTCAGGTAAGTATTTCCTCTTCGACTCCCTTTTCATTTTCTCCTATGTCACGATCTTACTCTTCCCCTCACGTTCTCTTTGCTTCTTCAGGTTTTCCCACCAAAAAGATGTATTTCGTCTGAGTTTGAGTGCCACAAGCTTTACCTTCTTTTGTTTTGGTGGTTTATGAAAATCGAATATTCTTTCCACCGTATTAAGTCAATCAATAAAGACATCAACATTGATTTTATCTTCAAACTATGGAATATCCAATCTTGGGTTGTATTTGTTCTGTCACTCGTCTTGGACTCCATGCCTTGCCCAAAATCTTTCCGACTCCCTTAATTAAGAAGGTGTATCATCATCAGAAATATACTTTTGGGCATCTTCATGCTGGTTGTTTCTACTTTGAAGTTTTTCAATGATTTCATTTTCTTCTTGTAGACTATGTAACAATCTTCGTAGCTGTAGCCTCAAGGACTCAACATCATCTTCATGGTTGCTTCCTTCACCAACTACATCTTTTTCATTCCGCCTTGTCATGATCTCTAATCTTTAGCTCTGATACCAAATTGATATCGGGGTAATACGGAATAGACTTTGAAATAAAGCCAATAGTACAGTTGTAACTGCTGGAATAAGTTCTTCAGATTGAAAAGGAATAAACTCACGATAATACTTTAATAAAATCGAGAAACAGCTCACTACCCCAAGGAAAATAAACAAAAATACATAACTGAAAATAAAAGACTCACCACTCAAGGAAGCATCCAAGAGATACAAAGTTTAAGAGAGAACTCCAAGAGAGTTTCTGCCAATACCATCAGTTTCTAAACTTCTTTCTAACCCTAAAACACCAAAATAAGTGCTAATGCATGAAACAATTCTTCATGCATAGAGAACTACAAAATTAAGTGTCTTACAACTGGTAACTAACCCCTTTAATGCATTCCTTAGTCATGAAGAAAAGTACCTTGAAATAGCTTTAACTTTGTTCAAGGAATATGCTCATGAGCTATCATATTTGAGTGAGCTGGGTTAAAAGCTATGAGACAACATTGTGAGCTGTAGAGAATATCATAGAATCAACAAGATCCTCACGAGGTGATTGTAGTATATTAGGCACTCCCGTGTCAAAATAAAACTTTTCCAACTATTGAGTTAACAAAATTTCTCCATGAATAATAATTAAAATTATTTGGCTTGTAGGAAAAAGAAAATTAATTGAAAGTCAATTTCCATTTACTTTTAGTGTATTTGTAATAATGGAAAAAGTAGTTATTTTATTTTTTCTGAAAATTCATATTCAAAACAATTAGAAGGTTTTGAACAAGGATTGAAATATCGTACCGTACCGAAGTTTCGACATTCGCTCGGTACGGTACGATACTATATACCGAGCGATATACCGCTCGAGATATATATATATATATATATATATATAAAAGGCGACATCGCCTTTTCCTTCTCTCACGCGGGGCGGGTATATATATATATATATATATATATAATTTATTAATTTATTTATTTATTTATATATAAATATTTTTATAAAAGGTGACATCGTCTTTTCCTTCTCCCATATGGGGTGACGCAATGTCGCCTTTTATAAAAATATTTATATATAAAAATATATATATATTCCGTCCAGTAACGGGCGGTCCGTGTACCGGTCAGTTGACGGACTGGTACATACCGTCTGGTACGAGCGGTATTATTCGAAACTACATACCTTGGTTTTGAATACGTTTTCTTTTTCCAATTTCAGGAGAAAATCTAGAAAATAAAAAGGTAACCTTTCCTAGAAATCTGGAAGGTTATTTTCCATTCTTTTGGTTTATCTCACAAACAAATATTCAAAAATATTTCCAAGGAATAAAAATGTTTTTCCTGTGAACTTTCCTGTACAACCAAACATACTCTGATTTGAAGATGTTTACTGTGATTATTCTCCAGAAACACTAGGTATCAAACAAGAATTACTATCAGTGTAATACACTCGTATAGACCTCATGTTGCATCATCAGCGACTACAGTTGGCTCAGCGAATAACTAGTATGAAACCATATCAAAGAAGATAGCATCGCATTGCATATATTCACAAGCCAAATAAAATTCTCATATATTATGAAAACCAGATACATGAATATCTAAATCTACAGTAACCTTTGATTAGTTTGCAAGTAGAAATAACAAAACCTAGAGTTCCTAAGCTTTTTCTGTGTTTTAATTTCAGTAGTAATTTTCAGGTTTAGGATTTTAGAAACCAAAACAAGCTTAGTACACTGCAGTTGCAAAATAGCAACAAGTTTACAAAGACAACTCAAGTGAGAGTATTTGTTTGTTCAATAATTTCAGATACAAGATGTTCTACTGACTCAAGATCAGTAACAAATTTATTAGACAGCAATGACGGGTAGTATTCATGAGTTAACAGCGACAACTGAGTTAGCCAATTTTTCTTACAGACAAGTACGTGCAATTAGTGCCATGAAGTGGGATATAGTTGAAATCATGTTTTGACATTGAATGAAGAATGAATGAATGTCTATGCCGCCAAAATAATGATTTGCTTGCTTCTTAGGTCTTTACTTTTTGCATTTTTATAAAAGCACTAGTTAATTCACTTATTTGTTTATTTGACATGAATGTGCCAGATCCAAACCCTCATGGATATTTACTCCGTGGATAGTGAAGCCTCGTTCTATTTTAGTTTACTTTTACATGCTCATCACAATGCTTGAAGTCAGGTATTACTTAGCAATGTTAACTCCAATGCTTAGATATTTTCTGCCAATTGCATGACAAAGAAGAAATCAGCAATACATACTTCAAATCTAAGAACTGGTACCTGAAACAATCTATACAAACCAAAGTTGTCAAAATGTTGTCTAAGCTATCATAGGCACTAGCCCCATAAAAGGCCTAGTTGAAACGCCTAGGTGCAAACACACGCTTAGAGAAAATACCAATAAAAATACAAGTTCAAGGTACATGTGTAAGTACATCCAATGAATCACGTGTATGATATACAATTATACATAATATGCAGTCTCTTGCATTAGCTTTTCGACAAAGATCACATAAAATGAAGTCCTTAACATCAATTGTTTCAGATTGAATATTCGAATTATAACCCATAGACATTAAACTATCACTTTGATACCCTTCTATAAGTTCTTATAGAAGGTATTACTTAAAATACGAAAAAAAATAGAGTATAAATAATGCAATGCCATGCTTCATTTCCTATTTTGTTTCAATTTTAATGTATTAGCAAAGTAAATTATATTCCTCAAGAGTTGAAGTGTTTACCAGATTAGGGAACATATTTCTAAGCGGAGCCATCCGATTCTTTCCACCATACACTTGTCCAGAAGCAACATATATCTGTGTTTCCTTGGGATATCCCATTGCCCGCAATATGACAGCAACCTCACCAGGCTCTAGAGGGCAACGTCCTTCCTTTCTTTTCTGAAGTGCTAGCTGCCAGAGATGAGATCCATTCTGTAAACAATGTGCAAGAGTGAGAAGTAAATGACAGCACCGAAGTCCTCAGAAAAAAAAGCCAGCTCTATACTAGTTTGTTCTATTTGGTAAATACGAAGGCCATCATTCCCTCCTAACAAGTAATAAGATTCCCTATTACCTTGTACCGTCTCGGCCATTCTTTCTGTCTATATGCTGCCATCATTGCTTTCTCTTCTCTAGTTCCAACAAAATCACAGAAAGAGAGGCCCACCATTCCCTTCTCAAATCTCAGATGTAGTGCCCTATTGGAAAAGAGCTAGATGCTTATGCAAGAAATCAATGATTAGTTGAATCCATATCATGGAACTGAAAGGATTAATACATGTATGGGTTGACATTTCCAGTGCGGTTCCTCATTCTTGCCGCCAATTTCTCAGCCATTTCCTCAATCTCAGGTAAAAATTTTAAGGCATGATAATTAACTCTACACCTGAGCCTGTTTATTTCTGGTGGAACATTATCATACCTAAGCAAAGATACAGATTGTCAATTAATTGGATAGACTTGTAACAAAAACAATCCCTAGGATAACTCATTTATGAATCAATAGGTGCTAACATGATGAGAGCACATTCTCACAAAAGTTAGATGCTAAAGAAGATTTCATTGATGGCACAAGATGGCAAAAAAGGAAATTAAAAATCTCAATTGAAGATAAAATGTCTTTTAGCATGAACAACTTACCCCAACCTATCAACAAAAGGTTTTAGAGCCATTATCTTCTTCTCCTTGATCCTCGGAAGTACATTGTCGATATAGAAATCTGCTGATGCATATTTTGGAATGTTCTTTACTGTTCGTCTGTCATGAAAACCATCAATAATTAATACTACATAAATTATATTTTGATGAATACTAAATAAATTATATTTGATCTTATATCATTTAAACAAAAGCTCTGTGCTACTATGGACAATGCATAATTTAAGATATTCAAGAAAGATATAAGATATATATGTCCAAGTGATCCATAGTGTTTACTAATTCATTTTTAATTTAAATAGGATAATGGAAAGATGAAAGGGATGACTGTCATGAATGAGAAGAAAAGGGCAAAAACACCATGCAGAAGGCTGTACACATCAACTCTACACTACACATAGAACTTTTGTTTTATGGTACATGCACAAAGAAGTTACAGATAGCTAGTATTGTACAGTAAGTCAGGCATACTGCATGATACCAAGTTTTTAAAGTCAGGCTATAAGAAACTCATCGAATGCAAAGCCTATTTGCCACTATGGAAGTTGTTTTACAGTTGCAGTGAACTCTAAATTTTAAAAGAAGAAAAAGTATGTGATCATAGGGAATATTGATCTAAGAAGATAGTTGAATTGCAAAATCAAAATGATAGCACATACTTCAGTAGAAATAAAAATGAAAATACATAATCTGAGTTATAAAACAGCCATCATCTGGTGCTATGACCCAGAACCTATAAATTGTGTCTATTTCTTAATAAAAGATAAAAAAACATTTTATGTATTGTTTAGTCAGAGCAAAGCAATAAACTATTCAGGTTTCCTACTTTTCTACCAACAGGTCATCTCATTCTTACTACAGAAGCAAAGGTACCAAGTGGCTGACGATAAAGTAGTGAACACAATAGAGTTAGAGTATATGGTATTATTAAATTCCAATACAAAATCTTCATTTCTTCGTAATGAATCTGAAAAATATGAGTGGTTTCTTCAAATATAGTCCTTTCTTTTTGTATGTACCAGAAATAGCATTACCAAGTATGTAGAGAAGCATTAGAGCTACACTAAGGTCAATTGCTATTTCCAAAACTACAATTGGAAAAGTTTTAGGCTCTCTATAACATATAAATAAAAAAATTATTTATTACAATAATACCTACATTATGATTAACATTAATTTTTCAATATATATATCATAGTTAATTAATGGACTTTCATGTTTATATTAATACCTTTTGTACATTTTACATATTTCATATTTTGATTTTTTGTAAACGTTATATATTATAATATATGAAATCAAGAGAATCTTTACGCAATTTATAATATTTCTTTTGATTTTTTGGCTTTTATGTTTTTTATTAATAAATTCTTTTCTGGACCATGGGGTATAAGTTCTTCCAATGCCTGTTTTGGAAATCAGGTCAGAAGGATTTTAGTCAATCTGAAATTTAAGAGCCTATGTAATTGCTATTTCTGTTTCCTTTGCCTATCCCACAATATTTGGAGTTAATTATAATTCATAAGGCATTTCCATTTTATTCAAAATGCGAGTTATCATTTCGGATGTTAAGGATATAATGAAATTATTTACGAGTTGCATACTAAATATATGGAGCTCTTAGACATATATCTTCATTTTTGGTGGGTTTGTGGATTGCAGATCTGAGAAAGACTTGGTGGGAAATCGAAAAGGTTTTGCATGAAGCAAGGAATTAAATTAAGAAACACAGCATAAAACCTTATACTGGTGAAAAGCTCTGCTTTGTCTACAAACCACTCAGGAATATCTCTTACGATACGTACATCATCCTTCAAGTATTCAATAAAATGATCAACATCAAATATGTCTTCAAACTTCCTGCATGAGATAATAAGAATGATTAAAGTTATAGATATTTTATCATTAAATTTAACCAAGATGATTAATTTCTCTAGCATTTTTTTCCTATCAAGCAAGCATTGATCCTTAAAAACACCATAAACCAGAACTCAACTATGACATGTAGGTAGCAAATGACAATTGCATAGACTAAAAATCAGTTCTTCATAAGAATTCAATATCATAATGTCTCTCAGTCTTTGATTTGAACTTCATGAACTCTTGAAATCAATTTGTTAACTAAATTTTTGTCATCAAAATGAAGATGCTTTTTTCTATCATGCACGAATATGCTTCTTCCTAAGTTAAACTATCTTGATAAGCAAACATAAAGTGGAGTTGCAAGTGCACCAATGAGGCAATGTGTCATCAGAACCTTACGTTTGATCTTTCCAGATTTGATCTTGCTTTAGCACCGGCAAAATAAGAGTTGCACCCATTATTTTGGCAACAGCAACGGCATTACATATCTGCAAAGCAACCAAATTAAAAACATCACCATCAAACATGTTCCCATCAATGTGCAACATAAAAATTATAAACCAAATATTATCAGTTTATCAATGTGGAATGCAATTTACAGTGTAGTATATCTTCACAAATAATATTAATGTGCAGGAAATAGCCACCTGTAATTTTTGAAAATATGACAATGGATCAATCGGCAACAATATGACTTGACACAACCAAATAAGCCTTGTTATAAGGGAAAAAAAATTGGTTGATCATCAAAAACAACGGTTTCATAGTAAGTACAATTGAAATTTATGGTAAGTCACCAAAAGAAAAAATTTTGAGGACATTGGATGTACTATACAGCAAAAAGGAGATATTGATAAAGATAATGCTTGTAAAGTTCAAAGAAGATGGACAAGGGGAACAGACATGCAATCAATGTAACATACGAGCCCCTAGATTAAGAAAAAAAAATTATCAGACAACTGTAATGGCATCTATAATTATGAATCAAAACATTGAGTAATTAAAAAACAACAAACCCAAAATGTTAGTGTTGCCCTAGATAAGGATGATAGATGTAAGCATGAGTTACCAGGAAGAGAAAAAATAAATGATTGTACACATCAACAATCAGGGGCAGCTTTAATAGAGGAAAAACTGAGAGAAACTGTTCAACATGGCTTGGACATTTTCAAAGAAAGATCTATAATTGCACTGGTTGTACAAGATGACTTAGTTTGGCTTAGTGAGACAAAGTACATCCTAATGTAAAGTGATCCTAATGTTGCAAACAAGATCCAACTGTCATGGTAACATTGTCTCGTTATAATGATGGGATACAAAAAGAAACAAGTACAGACGTAAGTGATGAAGAAGAGTACATACAGCTATACGTTGTTGGTTAAGACCACCCTCAGCATGGATGAATATGTAACCATTGGTTTCATTCTCAGAAGGAAGATCTGCAGAAGAACCACAGAGATAATGGCTATGCCATGATACATAGTTTGTGAAAAAACAAACTTGATCAAAGTCACAAGATAATGTTGGCAACACCTAATAAAGCACTAAAAATTCCATAAACCAAAAAAATCATGTGCAGCATCGAGTTTAATTTAGACTCACTACTACCATATCCTCAAGAAAACTAAAAGAATTCTCTAAATGTACATGAATCAGTTGCAAACAAAGAATGGACATTCTGGCCAATGCTAGTGCATGTAGGTTCACATATCAGTAGGTATATAAGTGCATGAACATCGAAGAACATATTGTCTAATCAGCCTGTTAAATCTAATGCGACATGAATGTGTGCCCACATGAAGTCTACAGGGACCACGTGATGTTATATTAATCCTGGTGCTAGAACTGAACCTGACTTGTACAACTGAACTTATGTAAACAACTTTGGAATGTGACCCTCATGGTATGACAAAATAACACCATGCAGGCACGAATTTAGCAAACCAGATACCATTTCTAGCTTATAACCATAACACTATGGTATCATCATTTAGATGGCCACAAGGTATACAACTTTGGTGTGGCTGATAAGGACAATGTAAAGTGACAGCATACATTGACCATATGAGATTATATCAATCCTGGCACTGGGACTGAACTTGGCTTACACAACTGAACTTTTTGTGATCATGTACGCACGCCATGTGACTCTCACGGTATGACAAAGTACTCACCATGCAAACCAGAGTTTACACCACAGATGCAACTCTAGCTTACAACCATGGCACTATGGTATCATCATTTAGATGCACAAAGCATAAAATTGATAAATGTGGCTATAAGGACAGTATGAAGTGGAAACTCAATTCAAACTCTATTTGCTAAGCTGCAACACGAGACAGTGTATATAGTTTATCTTTAACATCTTAAAACAGCAGTGGCATTTATTATTGTCCAATAGAGATTTCCATACTCCCTTATTAGCATCAGCATGTTCTCTCAAGAAAAAATTAGCATACATTATTAAACATGTTGCATATGGATGCATGAACATAAAAATCATCAGAATTAGAAGTATATCCATATACATGTCAAGAACTATACAGGTACATCCAATATTTCATGGAATTATTATAGTGACGTGCAACAATAGTTCATATATATGTAAAGAACTATATAGGCACACAAGAGAGCATGCAACAATATGTGCATGTTATAGTCAATCTTATTGCTTGTTAAATTGATTAGATTGGACAAATTAATGTAAAGCCACTCCAAGGAAGCATAAGGGTAATAAAATTAATATCTACGAAGAGATGAAAAAATTAAAGCAAGAAATTAATAAAAGGCAAATTGCAGTAAGTACAAAGAACAGGAACAAACACTGAAGAGCATGTTAAGGTTTAAAGTTACTTCTAATTAAAGTGAGTTCTGAGGAAAGGAGCAATGACACTACAACCAAGGTTTTAAATACTGGTCCAACCAAGTACCAGTATCAAAATGGATAGTTTGATACCAATATATATGGTTCAATTTGATTTTCAATTATTTTATTCATCAATACTGGGTGGCATGAGTTAAACATACTACTCTGTGTACTGTTACTGTACTAGTCCAACCGGTTACAGCTATGAAACCGAGGTTCAAATTCTTGGCAACAACAACCTATAAAGAATTTTGAAGAAGTCAACTCTAAAAAAATATAAAAAACAATAACATATAGTAAATTTAATGAGAAAGGGAGTAATAAACTAAAATATATCCTGCTTTAACCTTGAAATGATAATCCACAACACTGATGCTAAAGAAAATATTGAGATAAATTTAAACTATAACATCTAATATGGACTTGGGTACCAGAATTTAAGTCATGAAAACATATTTTCTGCTTCCAAGATAAGGCTACAGGTATTGACCCTCTCTAAACCTGTAGGATCCTCATCCAGCAGGTCATTCCATTTTATGACTGAAGTGGAAAATGACATATGTGCTACTTTTTTCCACTGAATTTTTCTAGTTAAAGAGAACTTCTGTAGACAAATTTAATTAGTCAACAAAAGAACAAATGAAAGATTATTAAGAAAGAACAGAATATTATTAAAATGAACAATGGAGAACAACTAACAGTGACTAAAACACCCTCAACACCAATATCTAGATCTCAAGGTTAAAGTAAAATTAGGCTGCTAGGCAATCATGTGTTTATACATTGTGGCACAAGTGACAAATATGAGATATAGATACAACCGTCTTATGGTAAAACAATGTTATAAAGATACTTTATAACATTGATTTATACAATCAACTTAAAAAAGCAATAAAAACAATCAGATAAGTTTCAGGAATGTAACTTAAAATGAAAGTGTAAATTGCAAATGAAAATATATCATTTATATGAGCTGTAACTCTTTCCCCAAAACATTGAATGCATAACTATAAAACATTTCAATCTTCAATATCTTAGTAGATGAAATTTCATTAAAAATAAGCAAAGCATATTTTGTCAGGCTCTATTGTTCAATTTATGTGCTATATTATCTAATCAAGAAGATATCATTTGAATGAATTTCAGCAGAGAATTTTTCAATCAAGTAACTTTTGGACTTTACAAATTGGGCATTGTTATGGGGACAAGCATGTAATTTAGCAAATTGCTTCCAACTGTAGCGCAAGAAAAACACAATCGATCGAAGTCTACTGCCTTTATTCAACATGTGGATATCCCTTTCTTTTTTTAACTTAATTTGGACATATCCCACTCAAGTTGTTAAATAAGGTAAGTGCATAATAGCTCACCACCAGTATATAGCTTGCCCAAAAGTCAATGAAGTGGGAGGCTAACTTAAAGGGAATACTGAAACCACAGAGGAAGAATGATGTTTCCTTGTGAAAAATGTGCCTTCATCACTCTTAGCATCCAAAGGCCCTCTTAGCATAGTAATGATTTACAGTACATGCACCAGAATATCTCTCTGTATCTCCCTGCTATAGTTTTCTTGAAAACGTTTTGTGTATCAATGTTGCACACTGAATATCAAACATCAACACAGAAGAAGATGATTTCACATGGAAAAGAAAAAGAAAAGAAGACAAAGAAGACTTGCCCGAGATACCACCCTCCCGGCGCTCAGCACATGGTTTCCATGAGGTAGTCGCAGAGTAGGGATTCTCCCAAAGTGATGGAGGCTCCTTCACCTGTAGGAAGAAAGGGAAAATAAAGAAAACAATAAAAAAGATGCTATCGCAATAAGAAAGATATTTTGCTACATCACATCACAGAGGCAATCACAAAACAAGATATGTATATTTGATGAGAACTTACGCGAGGGCAGTGAAGAACAATCCCTTCCTTGCGGCACAAATAAGGTGCATTCTACCAAACAAAGAGACTTCAGTCATTTAGACTGCACAATCTAGTCAGTCAAATATCTTATTGAACATCACGAAGGGAAAATCACTGCAATTGTAGGACCAAGATCACTTCTTTGTCATCAGAAAGAAGCTTGAAAACATCCGCAAGAATCACAAGACAAATAAATACAGAGGAAGAGGAACTCACTAAGCGACTCAAAGATCCCAAATCAAGAACCACGAGACAGATCAAGCACAGCAAAAGAGAGGTGGCGGAAGAGGAGCTCACCAGGCCACTCCAAAGAGAGAGGAGGGAGAGGAGGCCAGCCAGCACAAGAAAGGCGAGGAAAGCGACGAGGATCCGGTAAGCGGTGGAGGTGGAGACCCTCGGGTCCTCGAGGGCGAGGAGGGACCGGATGGGGGGCGGCAGATGGAGGACAGAGGAGGCGAAGGGGGCGCGGTGGGGATCCTTGTCGCGATCCCGGTCCCGATCCCGCCCACCGCCATCGGCGCCGCTGGCAGAGACGAATGGGGCGGAGGGATCGTCGCGCTTGACGGGGGAGGAGCCCGCGGTGGCCCTGTTGCCCATGGAAGCCGAGTGGCGGAGCTCCGCCATCTCCCTCGAGACTCCCCAACTCTCTCGCTCTCTCTCTCGCGTGCTGTTGTCCAACGCTGTTTTGTGTTCGACGAAACGTTTCTTAAAAGGCGCATATACACGTCGAATATATACTCTAATAGCTTGCTACACCCCACAGTTTACCCACTGTCGATCCGTACTGGTTCCCACCGGTTTCTCCAATCGTGATACGGCTAGGTAGCACATCGATGAGATAGCTTGTCATCTATTATGATCAGTTGATGATTTTTTTTTATTTTTTTTGTTTTTATCAATACCATTTCATTGAGAATATTTAATTCAGTAAATGAGATATGGTGATACTGTTAGCTATCTGAAGGATCCATCAATAATTAGTTGATGGTGTTTATTTTCTGCTTTTGTATTTTTTTTTTTTTTAGCCATTCCATTTCATATAAAAGTTAATTTAGTAGTAGATGAGAAATGATATGATTAATATTCTTAAAACTTTATCACTTACATGTGGGTAGAAAACAAGTTTTAAGTTCAATACATAAAACTTGAATTAATTGAGGATGAATTTTTTTTTTTTTAACACATGAAAACAGATGCTTTCCTTTTGGTGTCATTAAAAAATTTACAATAAATATTATTTTATTTAAAAGGTTAAGTCATCTGATTTACATTCTTAGCACCTATACATCTGATTTACAACCAAGATGTCGGTATTTATCTTCTAACCTAATTTGGACTAGCTTTCTCCCAAACCAAATCAATTTAACATTACAAGCATTGTTTCGAACAAAATCTTACTTCCAATAGAAAATGTCTCGAAGTCACCGTATGATAAATTTAATTTAAATTTAACATTACAGGATTATTTTCGGAGACGAAAATGGTGCATCACTTTCCTCTACCAAAAAATACCACGAGAGAGATTTTTTATAGAAATACCTCAATTCTTAGTTTATTTGAATCTATATAATAATAATAATAATAATAATAATAATAATAATAATAATTATTATCGTTCACCTGTATCAGAATATAAATGATGATAGCAAATCGCCAGAACGTCATATAACAGCTCCTCCGGGAACTGCATGTCACGGTCCCCGATCACATCAAAGCGCCAACAGGAATAAAAAGCTTATGTAGTGCAACGCAAAACCCGGTCATTAGATGCGTTCCACCAACACAGAATACGAGCAGTACACTGGAACTTGATCCTTTCAAACAGACAAATTCAAGAGGAGAGCATTCGCACGCATGTTTTCACTCTCAAACCGTCATTCATTTATGCAGTAACTGCGGTGATTCAAACTAGAGAGAGACTACACGAACGAACGAAACACAAAAGTCTGATCCGGGGGAGTGGAGGAAGGCATGGTCTAGGAGCTAACGCTTCCATTCGGTGGATCGGGAGTGATGGAGGCGGCAGCGGAACGAGCCCGGGTGGGTCGTCGGAGAGCACACGCATTGGCTGCTGCCACCCTTCGCCGAAGCCGGTGGCTTGGGATTCTTCTCCTTCTTCCCTTCATCCTTTGGGTCGGAGAAGGAGACCTGCTTCTTGGCACCATCGGAAAACTCCATCCTAATTTTATTTTTTTTTGGCGACACAATAATATAACACCAGAAATTTTATATAAATAAAAAATTTAAATGATCTTACAATTTAAACCATTGTCACAGAATATTTTACATAAATAAAATTTTTTAAATGTACACTAATCTGTGCTACCTAACAATAAAGGAAAATATGGAATATGCTGTTCGTACAAGTCAGATCTACTATCATAAATTTATTATTAAAAATATAAAAATAAAAATAAAAATAAAAATAATTAGTAAATATATTGAGTATAAACCTCCTAAAATAACTCCATATTTATTGGTCATGTCAGATATTATATCATAGTCATCATGATCGCATAACATCTATATACTCTTTTAATAATAAATATAAAGATTTAAGATGAGTCTTACGTTTATCTAATGACTGATAAAAAAAATTCATATGGTACTCCTAACAATAAATGAAATTATGTTATATATTTCTTTGGATGGATATTTAATCATGTGTGATAGTTTATTAATCTCCAAAAGAAATCGATTTATTAACATTGATATATTTGTTATCGATAGAAAAACAAAGTCTTTATATGATAGATTATATTAGTTTTGAATACAATAATACCTTATAAAATTATAAATTTTAATCAAAATGTTTAAAGACAATCAATAATCCATCAAACATCCTATCGTCAAAAAGTTGACCTTTGTTAACCTTCAAATACCAAGTTATGTCGGCCCATATATCAATTCAATTCCACTCTCCCTTTTGTTTTTTTTCCGATAGCATTACTAATAACTAATATAACCAACCTAATTCAATAACACACATGAAGATAATCAAACAGCAAACATTATAGAAATTAATTAAATGGTTTAGTCAACATGCTTCATCAAAGAAATCAACATGCCACAGAATGCTTAAATCAACCTTAAAATAATTTAATTTAAGATGGATTTCGTGAAACTCTTTAGTTAATCTTTACGAAACATTATTCAAAACTTAATCCATTTAAAATGACATTAAAATTCATGCATCATAATATTAAAAATAAAAGATCGTAAAACTCATTAATTAAAATTTTTGATTATAAACTAATAGAATAAACATTGTCATGCCACACGAGGATACAATATTTTTTAAATTCTTAAAATTTGTAAAAAGATAATAAATCAAAATATTTAATTTAAAATTAACAGAGGACTTACCTCTCACTTTGCGAGCTCAGTTGTCTTTGTCAAATGGTGAGCAACAAGGGAGATGGATATCTTTAAATAGGAGAGAGGGTTGTCCAAAAGTTAAAAAACAAAAATTAATTTTTTTTTATTTAATCAATTAATTAATTAATTTCATTTTAAATCCATTGGCATAATTAATTAGTCTTTTCTAATTATTTGTTCAAATAAGATAAATAGATAAATCACATAAGGTAACATAGAAACTTTTATTTTTGGAAAGGAAAAAAAATGTGTTAATGGTTACATTCATCCCCTCTACATTCATCCCCTCTTAAAAGATACTTGGTCCTATAATTTAATTTACTTTTAGAAAATAAATATTGATATTACTTTCTTATCATTATGGAGTGGCCTCTTTGATTGAATCATGTTACCACTTAAATATAACAAGCATGCATATATCAACTATCTCCTAAATCCAGGTACAGTGCTCTTAAGATCTTTCAAATTTGTATTATTCTCTTGGATTAGTGAACTCTTTGAGGATGAAAAGTTATATTAAATTTTAATTGTGTCTAAAGAATTATGCATACTTCTTCAAAAACAGCCTCGAATCCCTGTAAAAAATAATACTAACTATCATCTCCCTATCATATATTAAAAACTACTTCGTTACGATGATATCCCACCGACAAGCTTAGATGAGTTTAGGTGCCTCAATTGCCCTTTTTATAGCAATGGGATTAGCTGTAGTAAATATATCTTTTTTAACTGTATGCTTACTACCTCAATATGAATCTTTGCCAAAAGAAATTGCAAGCTGGTCGAAGCCACCTCACTCACTTGGTCGACAGCTTAAGACCTCTCTCAATCTCTTCAATGAGCTCAACTCCTCCATCTCCCACTCGAGCACTACTGCCGATTGTTGGAGTTGACCATTTGTTGTAGTTGTTGAAGTCGTCATTGTCGAATAGAGTGACTTGGCCATCTGTGGAACCTCTGTCACTCGGGTCTTCAAAGATTGCTAGATCCAGTTAGTCATGGAGCACTAGGCAAGATCACCATACGATAACCGTAAATAAACTGGTGACCTTCTGTGTGAATCCCATTGGCACTTCATATATGATGAACCCGTTCACTTCAAACTTAGGCCAAAGAGATTCTTTCGTTTGTCTGAGTTAGCTCCTCTACCTTGTAGATAAAGCTAGGGAAAACTAAAAGGTCACATCCTATTAGACAAATGTAGCACACATTATAGCACGCATGCAATAAGATTTGATAGAATACAAAATGTAATTACAGAGGATTTTCTTGAACTGCTCATATATTTTCTGGTTAGTTGAGAAAATCTTATCTGCTATCATGCCCCTATAAGATTAAGTTTTTATTAATGATGTCAATCTTAGATCGATGCAATGAAAATAATTTACAGACAAGAGGCTTTGTGAGTGAGTCTGCTAGTTGATTAGTCAAATACACGTGAGAAACACGTAATTGTTGTCTGACAATTTGATCTCGCACGAAGTAGAAGATGATGGCAATGTGTTTTATGCGGGAGTGGAACACTGGATTGACACATAGGTAGGTAGCTCCAACATTATCACAATATATTGTAGGAGTAACGGTGGAGTTGACGTTGAGTTCTTTGAGCAAATTAATGGTCCAATTGAGTTTAACAATGGTGGTAGCGAAGGCATAGTATTCAGTTTTAATTATAGATCGTGTGATTGTCTTTTATTTTTTAGAACTCTAACTAATTAAAGTAGCTCCAAAGAAGACAACATACCATGACGTGGATGTGCTATCATCAAAGTTCCCTACCTAATTAGCATAGCAAAGGCATGGAGATGGAGTGGAGCATTTTTGCGGAGAAAAAGGCTATGATTGAGGGTCCCTTTAAGATACCGTAAAATTCATTTGACCGTAAACTAATGTATAGCAGATGGTTGATGCATGAATTGTGATAATTTATTGACTGCAAATGAGATATCTGGATGGGCGAGAGCCAAGTACTATAAGGAGCCAAGTACTTGTCGGTATTAAGTATAATCCGTAACAGGGCTTCTATCACATAATTTGAGTGATTCACTAGTAGAGAGGAGAGTTGTAATCTCTTTTGCATCCTATATATTTATCTTTAATAATAAATTTTGAATATATTTTTTTGATAAGAAGAGACCCGAAGATGTAAATGTTGCTTCCACTCCTAGAAAGTAGCTCAAGGTTCCTAGATCTTTGAGGGAGAATCGATCGACCAATTACTTTAGGAATGCCTGAGTCTCCAAGGGATCATTGCCTATAATAATAATATCATCAACATACACCAAAATATATATTATGCTTCCGTTTTGTTGTCGTAAGAATAATAAAGTATCATACTTGGAATTAATGAAGCTAATTGATGTAAAAAATGAGCCAATTTAAATATACCAAGCTCTTGGAGCTTGACAAAGTCCATAAATAACTTTTTATAGTTTACAAACATGCCTCGAATATTAAAGATGAATTAAACTGGGAGGTTACTGCATAAAGACATCTCCAATCAGAGACCCCTATAAAAAGGTATTGTTAACATCCAATTGTCGTAGGTACCAGCCTTTTAAGATGGCTAAACTTATGATAAGTCGGATTGTTATGAGTTTAACAACATGACTGAATGTCTTTGTGAAATTGACACCAGGTCGTTGATAAAACCCTTTGGCGACTAGACATGCTTTATATCTGGCAATGGATCCGTCTAGGTTTCGCTTAATTCAAAAGACCCATTTACACTCGATGACATTTTACGTGTGATCAAAACCATGTAGAGTTACGGAGGAGAGCATCATATTCTTGACACATGGCTTTATGCCAGCGAGGAGATTTTTTAGCTTGAGTAATTGTAGTAGGTTCACTAGCGTCAAGGGAGAAGTTTGTTATGGTATGTAGGTCAAGGACTTGACGTGGTTTGAAAATACCACTTTTAGACCATGTTGTCATTGGATGATTAGGGACAATGGAAGTGGTAGATTATGTTATTGATATATATGGTGGTGAGTCACTAACATGAGCCAAGGGCTAGCTTACGACACTTCAATGTCACTAGGTCTAGGAGAAGGTAAAGTCAATGGTGGTGTTGTCGAGGGTATTGCTTCAAAAATAATGGAGGGAGGGAGGAGCTATTGAACTAGAGTAATAGTGGTGTGTGGATCCTGAGGGTAAGGATTGAATGATGCCATGGGAGGTTCATGTGATGGGATCAGAGGAATACTCCAGTGATGTATGTTTGTCAAAGTAGCTTGTATGGTGGGATGGTTTTAAAAAGAAAATATAGACTTCACAAAAATAACGTGATGTGATATAAAGACTTTTTGAGTTAGAGGTTTATAGCATCGGAAAGTGTTATATTCAAGAGAGTATCCTATAAAA
Source organism: Musa itinerans (assembly GCA_001649415.1). Classification (NCBI taxonomy): domain Eukaryota; kingdom Viridiplantae; phylum Streptophyta; class Magnoliopsida; order Zingiberales; family Musaceae; genus Musa; species Musa itinerans. The sequence continues at coordinate 9,803 of LVTN01002056.1, read as the reverse complement.
GTGTAAGGCTTAGATCATGGTAACAGCTTATGTGATAAGGACGTAGCCATGGATAACATAAACAACCAAAGACTTTAAGTTTATAAAGGTTTGGAAGCTTGTGGAATAATTTTTCAAATGGTGACTAGTATTGTAGGACTGGAGTAAGCATATGATTACTGAGATAGACTACAGTTTAAAAAGCTACTGACCAAAAGGTTGGTGGCATGGATGCTTGATGTAGAAGTGAGAGACCAGTTTCAACTATATGCTGATGTTTACATTCGGTAGAGCCAACTAATTAGGAAATATGTGGAGGTGACTTGAGGTGTTATATACCATAAGCTGAGAGGCAAGATGTGAGGGCTTGATATTCGCCTCCACCATTAGAGTAAACTATTCTAATGGAAGACTAAAAGAAATTCTTGGCCAACATTTTAAAGTTGGTAAAGATTATTGAAACATCAGATTTATGATGGAGATGATAGAACTATGTTTACTTAGTGAAATAGTCTACAAAAATGATATAAAATTTGAACTTGTCAAAAGAACGGGTTGGGGTAGGGCCCCAAACATTTATATAAATAATTTCAAATGGTTTAGAGTAAGATATGGAGGATGTTCCAAAAGGTAGTTTATGACTTTTATTACTAAGACGAGCATCACAATGAGTGATAGTGCTACTAGTTTTAAAAGTAGGAAGAGAATAACGAGAAATCAATTTTTGCTAGATAAAGGGTGAGAGGTGACCAAGACGATGATGTCACATATCAACTGGAGCTACAACTAAAGAGTAAACAGTAGGTTGGGTAATTTGCGAAGCTGATGGCCACTCATAAATATTTTTTTTGTTCAAGCCTTGGACTAAGGATGCCCCCGTGCTCAAATCATTGATAAGAAAAGAGTCAAAAAATAATTCAATTAAGGCATTATTTTGTGTACAGAATTGAGAAATGAAAATGAGGTTTTATTTAATATGAGGTGCACATAAAATACCATCGAGTGTAAAAGTTATGGTGAACGAATTAAGCGTTGTGGAACTGGTATGAGTAATGAGAATTCTTTTACCATCATCGATGATGATAACTTTATTTTCACCATAATTGTTATGGATGGATAAGTTCTGAAGATCAAAGGTGATGTTATGAGAGGTGCTAAAGTCCACAATCCAATTAGGTTAGCAAGTAGTTAGAGTTGTTATGAGATTCGCCTGAGGCCATCGTGATGGAGCAGAGAGTTTGGGTCGAGACCGACAAACTTTCGTGGAGTGTCCAACTTTGTCACATAGTTGGCAGATGACTCTACTAGTCATATGTGCCCAGCAAGCCAATCACGTGAGTGATGACACGTGTGACTTGACACAATCTTTTTGCTTATTATATTTTAGCATTTTATCACTTTATATTGACTATTGCATATATGTATATATATATATATATTGTGATATTATTGGATCTGTGCAATGGGAATCATATCATGATGAGATCATGATAATGAGACCGATTCGCCTTTAAACACAGATCCTAAATAATCCCAATCATAGGTTACTCGAGAGGGACATCGAGATAACCGGACAGACTGGTGTGTTGTATACCCGTCTATATGATGGATACAGCTGGTCTCATAGCTACTTGTGTGGGGACACTAGGGATACAGTACAGGTGTTTATTGGAGAATGAGTTCATTGATTGATCTGCATACGAAATGCTGAATGGTTGATGATGCCTTATTATCCGACAATGATTCGATGGTCCCAGTGGTGCATCTGGTCCTTAGACTTGAGACACCAAGGATGCCCTATATGAGTGCTCCAATCTTTGATACTGGACTTATAGGTTTGGATGTCCCAAATCTAGCATAACTAGTCTTCGGGAGTGATAGTCATGTTGAATCTCATATTTTGATGATGAAACCACTTGATATGTGTTTATGATTTAATCTGCATTTTGAGTGATGTAGGATACTTCGATCAGGATGAGACAATTAAAGTAGGAAAATCATGTTGGGCCGGAGGAACATGTTAAAAGATTGGATGTCGGGCCGGTGGATCGGTCGACGTATTGACATAAGGCTTCGGGCCGTGGATTCGTGCATCGGGCCAAGAAGAGCGGGTATTGTGCCAAGGATATCGGAGTTACGGAGTCAACTGGCCGATTGGGCAATAGGCCGCAAGAGAGGACGATGCACCGAAGAATCAGACGAAGCGTCGAGGGACCAATGACATGCCGGACAACTTGATTAATTGCTTAGGAGTAATTGTCTAGATCGAAGTTTTGCTTTACTTGTGCAGGATTAACTACAATATCTTGAAGACATAAAGCAAGTCTACCGGAGTCAAGTTCTATAAATGTTCGAGAGTCCGCCGAAAGTCCGAAGATTCATCGAAAGTGCTGCCGGAACTAACCAAGAAAGAATCGAGGACTTATTGAAGGTTTCGAAAGTCCGCTAGCAAGATCGTCGGAGGTTCACGGAGATCACCGAGAAGGTTCAGCTACTTGCCAAAGACTCGTTGAACTCGCCACAAGATCGGGAGCCTGCTGGGAGTCCGCCAGAAGAAATCCGAGGGTGTATCGGAAGTCCACCGGAAGATCGTCGGAAAGCTCACCGGAAGGAAACTCGACATTGCCAGTTAAAAACTTGCTTAGGACTATGTCTTAATCTCATAGTTTCTATGTAATTAGGGTTAGGATTAAGGGTTAATCCTATAACCCGGTTAAGGGCCAATTGGGCCTGAGTTTGGACTGGTTTGGGCCAAGTTTGGAGCCCAACCAGTGAGCTGAAATAGTCTAGGCAGTGGCACCGCCCAGAACCCGTAAGGACGGGCAGTGGGACCATAGAGCTGGGTGGTGGCACCGCCCAAAGCCCGAATGATCAGGTGGTGGTACTGTCGGACTGGGTGGTGGCACCGCCCAGCACCCGAAAGGTCGGGCGGTGGCACCGCTAGTAAATGGTCAATATGACATTGACAAGCGGTGGCACCGCCAGCTTC
>LVTN01002055.1:35833-46575 GCA_001649415.1 Musa itinerans | reverse complement strand
AACTAGATGATTGGACAAAAATGTAGACTGAAAGTTCACTTACTAAAATGCTATTCTTGCATAGTGTTTCACCATCCTTTTAAATAGGAATTATCTCGACATTTGGATTGTATAAACTAAACAGAAGAACAAGAATAATAGAAGTACCAGTTCTCCCAATCAAGCATAATAGCAGTACCAGTTAACCATTCATATTAAGAGCACTCGTCATACTCCTTATCAGTTGTCAAAACATCATATTTCTTTCCAATCAATTGGCATGTTACTTTCTTCGAAAAATAACCTCCCTATGAGCCTTGATTATTTTTCTTGTCCTATAAATTAAGTGTACAAGAAAGATATACGGAGGATGACAAAGCAACCTAACGGAGTTTGAGAAGTAGTACAAAAGATTTTTGTTAGAAAAGCATCTCCATTAAAAAATTGAAAGTAGAATATAAGTAACTGTGTGAATACCTATGTTCTATTATCATTGCAATACAAGGAATAGGAACAACCTGATGCTTCGTTTTACAAGGAAGAAAGTGCTTTTGTATGGCTCCCCAGTCATTGTTGTATTTCATCAGTCCCATTGCTAATAATCTGTATGAGATCTTAAAATTAGAACATGAATTACTAAAACCATATCGATTAAATGGAAGTGCTATTGTCAATATTATGCAGAAGTATACAACTAAAATCCTAGTGCCATTTCCTATATGCCTAATCTTATTGTTTTGAAATAATACAGCAATGGTTCCCATTTTGATATCTTAACCCTAAATCCTAGCCATAAAGGTTGAATACATGCCAAAGAACATATACCTGACACTCTGGAAGGAATGAACCTCATTAAAAGCATTAAGTGGTATAAAGATATATATGCCTTAATGGTCCTCTTACAAATTCACATTGCAATGCGCTCTTCCTTTTCCATGAAATTGTCAGGTTAGCATTCAGAAAAAACATAACATCCAATGATATGTTCATATGTTCTCCTATTTTTAAATTTTAAAATAAAATATTCAATTAGCACAAACTTTATATATGTTCTCCAGAAAATATTTTTGTCTGATAATTGATTATATAATAGTTGTCACAAATTCAATCCCAAGTGTATGTACATATCTCTAAACAGCCCTCATTTTCATAAATTAAGGACTCAAATAGAGTACAAACATGACTAGGTTCTTAAGAGATTTTCATAAGAAATATTACTCAAATTCCTCTCAGTATGCTACTTGCTCTTGCATGCAACCTCTCTGCCTTGGTAAGAATAATGAAAGTAAAAGGGTTTAGAATATACAATTTTATGAAGTGAAATAATGTTACAATGCAGAACAACAATAAGGTCTCAAAGACATCAAATTCATTGATCGAACAAAATGTTAAAAAAATGCACCATTTTCAAAATTTTGTCAAAAGACATACAACGACATAGTTTAACAGACACCAAAATCTTGTTATTAATAAATATTAAGATGTACTAGCAAATCATAGTATACAACTCACTGAATCTTACACATTCAAATGACAATCAAATAGTTAGAGCAAGCAAGTAACCACATAATGGTCAAGCCATTTACATGGCATTTAAATATATAAAAACTTAGCATATTATTAAACTAAATGGATATCACAGAACTAGTAGATTTAAAAATATTTAAAACTTTAGCCAAACTTGAAAAAAGAACCTACACAGGTCATTATTGGTGTCTGTGCTGCTTAGTCCTTCTGTACATCAAAATAGGATTCACAATTTGTTTTATAAGTAAATAAAGGTACAAAATCATAAATCAACTGAAACATGGACTTAGTGCATTTTGTCCTGCTTAAAATTGATTGTATAGACCAAGGTTCACAATTTCGTACCGTACCAGAGTATCGAACTCAACTCGATACGGTACGGTATGGTATTAGTATACCGAGTGATATGCTCTGGCATACCGCTCGCGATATATATATACATATATATATATATAAAAGAAAAAAATTGAGAAAAAAAGGGCAACGTTGTTGAGGTGACGTCGCCTCGTTTCTTCTCTCCGTGTGGGGAGAAGAAATCTCGTTTTCTTCTCCCCGCAAAGCCTCGACAATGTCGCCGAGGCTTCTTCTCCCTGCGCGGATGACGAGAAGTCGCCGACGACGCCAAGGCCTCGTCGCCTTAGACGAGTAGGCGACATCTTATCGGTGGCGTCCGACGAGGGAGGGCGGTGACGGATCGGGATTGTCGAGGGAGAGCGACATCGGATCTCCAAGTTCTTCCTTTTCTTCTCCCTCTTCTTCCTTCTCCCTCGGCTAATATCACCCCGTAACGGGCAGCGACGGTTGAAATCGACCGTCACCGACCGATTTTGCATGATAATGGGGCAGAAACAGCCCCAATCGACGGTACCGCCCGGTAGCGAGCGATCTGCGTACCGGTATGCTGGCGGATCAAATGATATCATTCAAAATTATAAACGTAGGTATAGACTATTCACCACATAAGCTAAATGGGATCATTCTGAATAAGGCTCTTTAAAAAATGGTTACACCAGATACCAAATTGTTAAAAATGTCTAATATTAGTTAGTTCTTTTGAATGAAAGAGTTGGAAAACTTAATCTATCTCCTCAGGGCTCAAACTATGATGTAAATGGCAAATAAACTAGAATAGGTAAGATGTTATCACTTATATAACACCTCGATTAGTTCTACATTGGAAGTTGGCTAAGACTAAGATTGACTTATAAGGATCTGATGGGTATACTATCATTAACCTTCGCTTGAGCATTTTGAGCCAATGGTTTGTGCTCAAAGAAGTTAACATACCAGTTATCCAATTATACTGGTCATGACAATTGACATCAAAGCCGACCTAGTACCGGGGCATGGTGTGGGGCTTGAATAGTAAGCATCTACCTATGGATGGGATCAGAGAATACGTCATGGCATGGATCCACCACTATGCTATACCTCACATGCACCGTGTTAGGATTTGATCTGAGATACGCTGGGCCATGACAAAGACGTAAGAGATTGCAATCTGAAGTGGTCTAAGACTAAAATTGATAAGTGTACTAATATTAACTTCGACTAACATTTTAAGCCAATGGTTTGGGCTCAACAAAGTTAACATGCCAATTATCCCATCAGACTGGATCATGACAATGCCCCTTTGTCTTCCGACGAAACCCCCAAACTCCTTGATCTCCCCTCCACCATCAACAAAGAAAAGAAGAGTGAGGAATCTTGAACAAGTAATGACACCACATACGTGGTGTCAGTTCCACCTGATTCTCATGTAATCATCCTCACCCCTAATAACTTATCACATATATTATATCAGGAAGCCTCCGTTACTACTTACTACATCCATCAGCCTAAAAGGCCATCAACACACAATTTTATCCTACTGAACACAGAAACTGGTTACAGATTTATAATTTTCTGCAGAATCACTTTCTTTAAACTGTGATCAATCTATTAACATGAACTAGTCAATATTGCATGGTCTAGCACATATAATATGAAGACATGCACCACCATACCCAGTCCCCCACAAATGGCATAGTTTGTACTTTGTACCATGTGTAAGAAAAAAATTTGTCATAATACACATAATAATTAAAATCAACAATCTGAACATGGATAACCAACAAATTTCAACACAGTGCTATCAGATAATAAGTTCATAAAGTGCAGGTAAAAGGGTTACACCGCTTGTTATAAATAAGAATAGCACCTTATAAAGTTGCTTGTAAATAGTTGCTAATTTTTCAAGAACCAATGAAAAGATGTTGTATCATTAATGGATGAAATCAACAGAGAGAGAGACTGACAGGTAGACAGAGAGAGAGAGAGATGGGGGAGGAGGGAGGCAACTCACTCATCTTCTGCATCAGTGAAGAGCACACGATTAGCAACAGCCGGTACTGGAGGTTTGTGAGGGAATAAAGCTAAATTAAATAGAGGATAAAACCTCTTTGCTAGCTTGGCAATTTCCATTGGCACAAGAGCAACAGTTTGCTTCTTGGTATTTTCCACTAGAGTAGCAGCCAGTGACTTTTTGGGTGGTAATTGACCAGGCGGAGGTGGCAATGCTGTTTTTGAGGGAATGCCATTCGGCTCACCATACAAAATTTGATCTGTTCCCATCTGAGATGTGAGCATAGGAAACGGAAAAAGAGGTTCCCTTTTCAAGTGACTCTTGTCAACTGGATCATCCAAGTGACTTTGTCTATACCTTAAAACAGCTGCAGTGAGCAAGGTACCAAGTTAAAGCATCAAAAGAAACAAAAAGATGAAACCAAGACATGATTGGGAGTATTCCAGTCACGTACTAGCCGAAACATCTGCCATATAACTCTTAGCCAACTGAAGTGGCACAACATCTAGGATGGAAAATATGGGGCCATCTATTGAAGGTGTCCAATGAGAAAATTCAGAACTCTCACTAGAATCAATCTGCAATGATGCATGGATATTTGGAGCCTGAAAACAGGACATGTCATAAGGAGCTTTTCTCCTGGCCAACCCTTCTTCATGTCTAGCAACCATCTCCATGATCAACTCTTGAACATCCATAGCAACTTGCTGTCGGGATGAATCAAGAACACTAACAGAAAAGACCTGTATAAGGAGTTGAACATGTTCATGTATCAGACAGTGCAGCTGGCCTAACTGCTGATACGTAAAACCATGGGTTAAATCAGCCCCAGAGAAAGCAAATGGGCAATGAGAAAAGCTTTCAGGAGAATGAAATCGCAATCCAAGAGCAGGAACAGGAGCTATTTGAGCATTTGAGACATAGGGCAGTATAGGACGCAGTGGCATCTTGTCAAGCCCCAAAAAACATTTTTTCTTTTCAGCAGACTCCCTTAGGCGTTTCTTTTGTCTAGTTTCTGGTCTATGAACATCTTCCTCATTTTTATCACTTCGCCTCTTGTCATCATCAAAACTTTCATCAATGTCACTTTCTAATGCTTCCTCAATTTCAATTGCAAAGTCAGCATCATTTTCCTCATCTTCATCCAAAATTTCGTCATCTTGTCCTGCCTTTCCATTACCATCTCCTCCCAGCAACACAGCAGCAAGAAACTTGCGATACTCTTCTTCATCATCAACATTTTGCAAGTCATCATCATCATCAGATTCCTGAAGAAAAGCTTCCAACTCTTCGAGGGTATAATTTGCAAGAGAATGGCGTGCTCTGGTCCGCTTGCAGATTGCATCCTCATCATCTATCTCGACAGCTTGCTTCCTTAAACTTATTGAGTATGAAGAGCTTGTAGCCTGGCCAGGCAACTCTTCTTTGGTAAGCTCTTCAGCAGCTTCGCTTTCATCACCAGATGCAGCTTTTTTATAGCTTCCTTCAGGATGAGCTGATTCCTCTTCCTGCCAATTGAACCTATTTAGTTCTTCCACCTCAGGCTTTTTTAGAACAACATCCTTTCCAGTAACATCTTCAGCTGTCAGTCTATTTTGCATAACAATCTCCTCGTCTTCAGTTCCTGAATCTAGATTGCGGCAAGTAATCACAGATTTTCTCGGTGACACACCATCACCTTGGTGCTTTAATGAGCTCGAAAAAACTTCACCAATATCATCGCCAGTAGCTTCATTGTCCGAACTCAAGCCAGATGAGGCTTCTGACAGGGATTCCCCTCTCCAGGTGGGATTGAAGTCCACATCATCATCATCCTCATCATCTTCAACTTCCATATTCACTTTGTTGGTCATGGACAAGATGTCAAGGGAAATGGGAATGTTTCAATGCTTCCAATGCTTAAGTTTCACATGCTGGGTAGCAATGGACATGACATCTGGAAAAAAGAGAAGATTTTAGCCAAAGAAGTTAAAGAAATAAAGCATTGGGTGGAGGATGATGCTGAAACCCTAAAATTTTCGAGCTTGCAGGAGAATATCATTGTCTTCGGAATCCGCTAGGTCCAACACAGAAACCACAGTTTCTAGGGATTGACTGATCACATAAGAGAAATACGAAGAAAAAGGATTTATAAAAACAAAGGGAGAACCTGAAAAACAACAAGAGGAGAAAAGAGGAGGGTAAGAGGATGAGGAAACAAAATCGCATTGAAGGACCGCAGCATCTATACCAAATGCCTCCGACAATCTCTTCTAAGTTCTTCCGCCAACTCAATTATCTCGTCGCTCGTGTAGGAAGCGTGAAAGAGTGGAAACGAAGCAATAGAGCGAATAGGTACATAGAAAGTGGTCTCTCAGGCGAAAGAAAAGAGGAAAAGGAATGTTGACCAAGAAGAAGGGCCAAAAATTGAAGATTGAATTTGATCACCTATAGTTCAGAATAGAGGCAAAAGCAAGTTAATCGCTCGGCAAGTTCCGCACGTTTTATCTCTAAAGGAGAGATCCAAAACCAAAGGAAGAATTCAAATAAAAATATTAAAGAAAGATTTTTATACTACCATACTGTCACGGACAACATTATAAACATGGTATTTGATGTAATGCTCATGTATGTCTGTGTCTTTCAGTTTTGTTCATGTTTTGCACAACATGTAGGGGGTTGACAGTAGGTTTAGCAGCCTCATTTTGGTTGGCTTTGGTGACTGCTTTAGGCTTGTACATGAAGGTTGTGTCATAAGGACACTTGTGAGCATTTTGATCTGTAGAGAACCATTTTGAACCATTTGTTGTGTGACCGTTCAGAGTTTGTTAAGTCTATGTTTATAATTTATATTAGATATAAAGTGTTTGCTGAAATAGTTGCTTGTGGATCCCGAGTGAAGCTCTTTCTCTAACCCGTTTTATCTTTTGTAAGCCCTAATGGACAATAAAAAGTTTTGGGGAGGCCGACGTTTGTGGATGGACACGCAAGGGTACCACACGACTTACGCAAAACCAACTAAGTTCTTGACAATATGTACATTAAGATGGAACAATAACAATAACAATAACAACAACAACAAAATGAGGGGCAAAAGACTCACCGAGAGAGACGACAAGCCAAGACCACCAGGGCTTCGACTAAGACGACCAAAATTAGGGTTTCAAAATAATAATATATCCTTTCTCTGCTTGGGAATGGAAGAGAAGAAGGCAAGGCAATCGACCAGAGGAAAAGGATCAAGTTCTTGAATTCTTCGCCTACCGGGTAGAAGAGAGGAGAGAAGAAGTGGTGATGAGGGTAGGAGGCGGAAGGGTTACCTTCTTTCTGATCGATAGCCATCATTTTACTTGTACTAATTGGCACACGAGTGGCACACCGATGAGTCCGACCATGGAGTAACCTGTGAATGGATCGGATCCAACCTGATCTGGTCCAATATCAGCTAGATACAGATCAAGTCTGACGTACTAATCGGAATAATAATCGGTCCAATTAGAACGATCTAAACTGGATCAAGACCGATCGAATTTGTTACGAACCAACTACGACGTGACCCGACCCCTAATAAATAAATTACCACAGGGTTTTGATCAAAATACTGATTTTAAAATAAAAGAACAGTATTTTCTTAGTTTATAAATATATAATGTATTCATTATATATAATGATTGATTGATATGTCAGTGTGAGATATAATGTAGAACTTCCAGTTTAGCAGAGAAGAAGTTCCATTCTCTCACATTCACATGCTTACAATTACGACTGACTTAATCCTGTGCTAATGTTTTACATCCTGTCTTGCCAACCTCCTCATGTTGGCATATAAATATCACCACCCACACGAGCTCTCACAGCTGCACTACTCTCTCATGCACCAATAATTAACATCTAATCCTTTTTCTTGGTTTCTTGGACACAGGTGCACTACTCTCCCATACAACAATAATTAACATATTTGTGTTAATTATTGGTGCAAGAGAAAGACATAAAGCGTTGGGCGGAGGATGATACTGAAACCCTAAAATTTTCAAGCTTGTAGGAGAATGTCATTGTCGTCCCGTAGGGGAAGGGGAGGGGGGAGGACGGTGTCCGGGAAGGGGGAGGAACTGCGACGAAGGGGGAACGAGGAGGGAGGAGAAGGGAAGGGGAGGAACTGCGACAAAGGGGGGAAGGGGGAAGAGGGAGAAGGGAGGGGGAGGATGGTGTCGGGGAAGGAGAGGAGCTGCGACGGTGGACGAGGGAAGGGGAGGGAGGAGGGAACGGGGAAGGGGGGCGGCCACTGCGAAAGAGGAAGAGGAGGAGAAAGAGAGAGATACCGGGGGCGGAGACGCCGTTTCGCCGATGGACAGGAAGACGCAGCAGCCGCCGTTCACAGAGGAAAACGCCGCAGTGACAAGAACTCCCCAGAGGAAGACACCGCCGTTGGTGTTCGCCGATGGAGGAAGACAACCGCTCGCCAAGGAAACACCGCAGTCGCCGCAAGGAGAGAAAGCGAGTCGCCGATGGGGAGAACGTCGCAGTGTCTATGGCACGGGTGCGCTAGGGGTCACTATTCTCATTTGGTTCAAGTTCCAAACTAGCTCGACTCCGATTTGACCCAGTTATAATTGGATCAGGAAGACGCGTGAGCCGAACAAGCCGAAACGAGCCCATGGGCCATGAGACGATCCAGGCCGTGACATCATATTTCATGTGAAAAATAAATATTATAAAAATATAAAAATATAAAAATATTTGATATATAAAATAATTGAAGCAAGACACAATGGAAACAATAAATGATCAACCAATTACTGTATGGATGCGGCACATAACTGCTTACAACTGGTCCGTTACAAAATATTAATGGAAAAAAAAGAAAAAAATAATTGAAAAATTAAGTAGGGTTTAGGGTTTCGGCACAATATTAGGGTTTAGGGTTTTAGGGTTTTAGGGTTTAGGGTTTAGGGTTTAGGGTTTTAGGATTTAGGGATTAGGGTTTAGGGTTTAGAGTTTAGGGTTTAGAGTTTAGGGTTTAGGGTTTAGGGTTTAGGGTTTTAGGGTTTAGGGACAATTCAGGATCGCTACTGTATCCCGAAGTGTTATGGGATTTATGCCCCTCGGCCCGGTCAACGGCCATATGATCCGTTTCCCGACGGATTTGGGCTGACCGTGGGTGCCCTCGAGGCGGGACTACGGTTCCCGTTGCATAATGTCATTGAGGAGTGCCTTCGTAAGTGGGGGATATCGCCATCCCTGATAGTGCCGAACTCTTGGCGCTATATGGTGGCTTTCCTTGGGGAGTGTCGGTGAGCAGGGATCGAGCTGACCTGAACGCTCTTCCTGTCCTGCTTCCATCTGTGCAAGGGGTGAGGCGGGTATTACCTGACCGCCCGTGGGGGTTTTAAGATCAACGACGCTCCTTCCAATAATAACGGTTGGAAGAGTCGCCATTTCTTTATTAGTTATAGTCGGGGGTAGGGTTTCAATATCAGATGGACTTCCCGAACCATTAACAATGTCCCATCGTTTCTTTCTGAAGGAGAAACCACGGACGTGAATTGTTTAAGGGGAATTTTGTCCTCCTCTCGGGCAATTAGGGAGATGACTAAGGAGTGGTTGGTCGAAGTGGGACTAAGCCCAACCACTAGGGGTACGGTCGTTCTTATGTTACGGATCGTCCGTTTCACCCTGAGCTAGTTGATTGACTGTGCTTTTGTTTGCAGAGATGGTGAACCTCCAATCGGTGAAAGGGGTGTCTCATGCCAAGGTTGTCGCGCCACCGTCTCGAGGTGGTGAAGGTTTTGGTGCTGAGAGTGCCTCGCAGAGGGGCACGCCAAGGAGGACGTCGGGGTCTCCGAAGGCAAGTCGCCCGCAAAATAGGGCGAAAACTAGAACTCGGAAGGTGCACGCAAGCTCGGCTGCTTGTGCAAGTGCTGCCCCGGAGTTGTTCGAAGCCGCCCCTCAGGGCGAGAGCTCGGGGAGCGTGAAGGGGAAGGGTGTGACCGGATCGTCCGACCGTGACCCCTCGAGGAGGCCATTGGCGCGTCCGAAGTCGATGCGGGACTTGTGTTGTGTTTGACCTCAAACCGAGGGCGAGCAGTTTCAGGCCCTGAGCATGGTCGACCTCCCCGCATGGGAGCCGAGGACTCCCTACGCCTCACGGTGGGTGAACCTCAAGGCCAACAGTCGACTCTGGGCCAATGGGCCGACCGCTCAGGAGTTTACCCAGGGGGCACTCCACTCGGTGTTGGCAAAGGAGCTATACTGCTCCTCGGAGGTGCTAATGGACCGAGCGGCCAAGTCATTTGTCTGGGTAAGTAGTGGCCCTCTTCCCTCGTTTGATTCTTCCTTTTGCGTATGAATTCTAACGTTGATCTTCATGCAAGGCCAGCATTACACCATGGCGCTGATCGATCGTGTTTATGATGCCGGAAGGGTGATCAAGCATCTATCGGATGTTAATTCCGATCTCCGCCTGGAGGTCTTGGAGCTGAAGAGCGGATTTGCTAGTCATATGTGCCCAGCAAGCCAATCACGAGAGTGATGACACGTGTGACTTGACACAGAATCTTTTTACTTATTATATTTTGGCATATATTACTTTATATTAACTATTACGTATATGCATGTATATATTGTAATGTCCTTGGATTTGTGCAATGAGAATCGGATCGTGATGAGATCACGATAATGAGATCGATTCACCTTTAAACACAGATCCTAAATAATCCCGGTCATAGGTTACTCGAGAGGGACATCGTGATAACCGGAAAGATTTGTATGTTGTATACCCGTCCATATGATGGATGCAGCTGGTCTCATAGTTGCTCATGTGGGGACACTAGGGATACAGTACAGGTGCTCATTGGAGAATGAGTTCACTGATTGATCCGCTTACGGAATGTTGGATGGTTGATGATGCCTTATT
>LVTN01002055.1:21868-34771 GCA_001649415.1 Musa itinerans | reverse complement strand
GTCCCCCCCCCCCCCCAAGATTTCCCAACAGGATCTGGCCCGGAGGTCGTTGTCACGGCCTCAGACCTAGAAGAAGATATGAATCGTTTGAAGGTCGAGCTGAAGGAAAGCCAAGCCCATGTTCGGACGCTCGACGATGAGCTGCTGACCCTCTCCCGGGACGTCAAATCCACCAGGTCTTAAGCTTGGGCCACCGAGGAGATTCTGAAGGAGGAGCTCCTAGCACTGCCTGAGAAGATCAAGGGGGCGATCGCCGAGTACAACTCGTCTCCCGAGTTCGAGTGCGGCCTGCAAAGGTCGGGGCGGGTGATGTATGAGTTCGGGTATCGGTTTGCCTTTGCTCACTTTCGTGCGAGGTACCCGGACCTGGAACTGGAGTCAGACCCATTAGTGCGAGGGTCAGCTTCTCGATCGGAGAGTACCATACCTCGGGCCCTCTTGAGAACGTGGCTGACATAATAGACAGGTTGCTATGTCGGTGGCGCTTCTTGAGTAGCACCGAGCTGACCGCCTGTGCCGAAGCTACAAGGTAAAGACCAAGGACCTTGCTTGGCTCGGGTGAGGCGAGTCGGGGCAATCGAGCGAGGCACGCCTTTAGCTTTTCGAAGGCTTCCTCACACTCCGAGGTCCATGCGAAGCTATCGGCCCGTCGAAGAGCTCAGAAGAAGGGGAGGCACTTGTCGCCTGATCGCAATATAAACTTGCTGAGCGCCGCCAGCCTTCCCGCGAGATGCTGCACCTCCTTGATCGAGCGGGGAGGCTGCATCTCTGTTATGGCCCGAACTTTTTCCAGGTTGGCGTCTATCCCTCTCTAGTGGATGACGAACCCGAGGAATTTTCTTGAGCTGACCCTGGAGATGCACTTCGAGGGATTCAGGCTCATGTTGGACCGCTTAAGCATTCGGAATGTCTCCGCCAAGTCGGCCATATGTGTGCTTACTGTCTTGTTCTTTACAATCATGTCATCTACGTACACTTCCATGTTCCTCCCGAGCTGTTGCTTGAACAGCTTGTCGACTATTCTTTGGTAAGTTGCCCCAGCATTTTTCAGGCCGAAAGGCATCACTTTGTAGCAATACAGTCCTCCGTCGGTGATGAAGGTAGTGTTCTCTTGGTCTTGCGGTGCCATTCGGATCTAGTTGTAGCCTGAGAATGCATCCATAAATGTAAGGAGGTCATAGCCTGCGGTAGCATCGACCAGTTGGTCTATTCTCGGGAGTGGATAACAATCTTTGGGGCATGCTCGGTTGAGGTCGGTGTAGTTAACACACATCCTCCAGCTTCCATTGGGTTTCTTAACGAGGACTACATTCGACAACCACCGAGGGTATTTCACCTCAATTATAAATCCTGCCTCTTTAAGGTGGTCGACCTCGTCGCTGATCACCTGTTGTCGGTTGGGAGCGAACTTCCTCGGCTTTTGCTTCATCGGCCTAGCCTCGAGGTGGATGTTGAGGTGGCGCGGGGTCAACCTTAGGTCGATTTCGGGCATCTCCTTTGAGGACCACACAAATACATCGGCATTTACCTTCAGGAAATCGATGAGCTGGAGCTGGTTTGCTTCGGGGAGTGTCGTCCCAATTTTCATGGTCAAATCGGGTCGGTTCCTCTTCAGGGGTACTTCGGTGAGTTGCTCAGGGGGCTCCAGGTGCGTTGGAGTCAAGCGTTCTCCATGGGGATCCGGGGCTTGATGGGGGCATGACTTCTCCGGGAGAGTAACCGCTGTAAGGTAGCATCGTCTTGATTCTCCCGGATCACTTCAGGATTCCCGGACCCCAGTTGAAGCTAGAAGTTTGATGGCCCAGTGGTAGATTGATACTACTGCTTTCAGTTTGTTGAGGGTCGGGCGACCGAGGATGACGTTGTAGGGCAAGGGTAGATCGACTACCATGAAGGTAGTCATTATCGTCTTGGCTCTCGGCTCTTCCCCGATGGTGATAGGGAGGGTGGTGGTCCCAAGCGGGGAGATGGAATCCCCAGTGAATCTGGTGAGCGTCGAGTTCATGGGGGTGAGGTCTTCATTGGTTAAACTGAGCTTCTTGAAGGAGTCGAGGTACAACACGTTGGTAGAGCTCCCGGTGTCGACCATTACTCTTTTGACCTGAGCGTTGGTGATCCGGATGGAGATCACCAAAGCATCGTGGTGGTGGGAGCGCTTGACCTCCTTGTTTCCGAAAGTGATTTCTGGCTCGAACTTGGGTCGGGGGCGTTTTTCCACCGTGCTGTGGGCGTAGGCTTTCCTTGCCATCGAGCTGCTACCCCCGGCAATCGGTCCATCGATAATGACGTCGATTTGCCTCTCGATAGGACCCATGGGGCATGGAGTGGCTTTTGGATCCTTGAGGTAACGCCCGAGATGACCTCTTCGGATTAATTCCTCGATTTGATTTTGGTGGTCATGGCAGTCTTCCGTATCATGGCCGTAGTCACGATGGAACCTGCAATATTTAGATCGGTCCTTGTGAGTAGCCTTCAGGGGATTGGGTTGCCGTAAGAGACCTTTCTCCCTTATCTGGAGAAAGATCTCAGTACGAGATGTGTTCAGAGGCAAAGGCGGGGGCGGGGGCCTCGGGAGTAAAATCTCGAGTCGGTCGGGCCACCTGCGAGGTTGCATTGGTGGCGTCGAAGCTGCTCCTCGGGCATGCTCTATCCTCGACCTCTTATTATCCTCGCGCCTCCCTACCATTAGGGTTTCGATGGCGATGTACTGGTTAGCACGCTGTAGCATCTCGGGGATTGTCACGGGCGGCTTCTCAATCAGTGATCAGAAGAACCTCGAGGGTCTCAAGCCCATAAAAAACGCCTGTATGATCAAAGAAGGGTGAGCGTCCGGGAATCCCCGAATTTTAGCTGCAAAGCATGCCACGAATTGGGAGAGCGATTCATCTTCGCATTGGGATAACGCGAGCAGGGTGGCGATGGAAGGCTTGGGTCGCATGCTGGCCAAGAAGTTTTGCTCGAACTCCCTTGCGAGCTGATCGAAGGATGAGACCGAGAACGGGTGCTGTCGGTTGAACCATGCTCGTGCTAGTCCTCGGAAGGTAGTCGGGAATGCCCGACAAATCACTACATCATAGGTGCTGTAAAGGGCCATTTGAGCTCGAAACGCGACAACATGTTCCACAAGGTCGGAGCCGCCGTCGTATGTTTCCAATGCCGGTAGCCTGAAGTTGAGTGGTACAGGCTTGTCCTGTACTTCTTGAGCAAAGGGGGATCCACCCAAGCTGCCTTCGCCCATCTCGCCCCACAACTTCTGGAATTCGCGCTGGAACTCATCCAAGCGTCGGTTGACCATGGACAGTTGGATTCTGAATGAGTCCTCCACCGAGTCCGATGATATGGTATCGGGTTCGTGGTAGGGCGGAGCGATCCGGCAGGGTGCGGGCGTGCTTTGCTCGAGTAGGCCTCTCAGATTTATTATCTGCTCTCGGGCTTCTCCCATCTCGAGTTGCTCCCTGCTCGGCCTTTGCTGCATCGGGTCGGTCGGGGGAGCTGCTAGTTGCGCAATTTGTGGCATGAGCGGGATGATCATCTGCATCTTTCCCACCAAGGCTTGTACTTGCTTGGCCAAGCCGAGGAATGCCTCGGGCGAAACGACCAAGGGTCCGGAAGGGGGGTGGACGACCGATGGGGTATGTTTGGGGGGTGTTGGGCTGACAGCCCAAATTCAGCCCAAGGTGGGCTTTATCAGCCCACAGCTCACCCCATCTTAACCTAACCCTAATTTATATTAGGAGGGGTGTGGTGGCTATAAAAAGAGGTAGAAAAAGATAGCAAAGAGGCAGTTTTTGGCAGCCATGGGATTCCAAAGAAAAGGAGGAGAACAAGGCAGAAAAGGAAGACAAAGAAAGGGAAGAAGACAATGACAACACAAAGAGACTATTCTCAATCATCTAGCAGTGCTTTTATCTTAGGTTAGATCAGATCTACAGTTGATTTTTACTATGATTACTTATGGAGAATTAGGGAGGATTTAGATATTGTGCATAGTGACATGATCCTTGTATCCCAGTTATTCTCTTGTGATTGTTGCTAGGGTTTTGAGCAAGAGATTGAGATTTGTATATTCATTATTATTATAGTTGATTATCTGTAGTTTGCCCCTTGGTTTTTATCCTTCACATTGAAGGGATTTTCCACGTATATCTTGGTGTTCTATTTTATTGTGGTTCCATTTAATTTCGTTGTGTATTATGGCCTGTTAGTATTTATTCATATACAAAAGTTGTTTCTCTTTATATCCCATTAGGGAAGGGAGGGGGGGGAACCCCAGATCGTTAAACAGGCGCTAGTAGCGATCTGGAGTCGAGGTTGGGATCCCCCTATCTCTAAGGATGGGGAGGGGTTGATCCCCGAGTCCGGAAGGGGGGTGGACGACCGATGGTTCTCCCTCGGGGAGAACTTATGCGGGGTGCTCCTGTGACATGACCCTCCTTCTAGCGCCAAAAGTGTTGGTGAACTGATGTGCCGTGGCTGATGAGTCAACACGGCCTGGTCCACAGGTCGATGTCAGGAGTCAATAGTCGGCCAGACGGGTCACCGACATTGATCGACCGTAGGTCGGGATGTTGGTTGGTGTCTCTCGGTTGGGATGGTCGTGCCTCGGGGGGTGGTTGCTCTTCCTGCATATAAGGCCCTCATTGGGTGGTCACTGACTTTAGCCCCTCAACGAGTAAGTTAGTATTTGGTTCTCTGCACGAGGTAGTTTTCCCTCTGGCCAGATGTCGTCCTGGTGTTTTTATACTACTGTACAAGGGTTGGTCGTACGCGGGTTTGGCGTGACGATCAATCCTCGAGGTGCAAGGAGGTACCTTTATGTGGCTGCCATCCCGGAACTATTATGATCAAGAGTCCGAGGTCTGCATTAAGAGGGAGGGTGAATTAGTGCAACGGTAAAATCACGTCTTCAAAAACTTCGTTGTGATAAAATCGGTTTCGTAAAGATGTTAACTTTGAAAGCTACGGAAACATATTTGATGCAAAGTAAGGAAGGCAGTTTACAGTTAAGATAAATAGCAGAAAGTAAATGCAAACCGATTTATAGTGGTTCGGTTGTCGTGACCTACATCCACTCCTCTGATTCCTCTTCCGTCGAGGCCACCGGCATCCACTAATGATCTTCCTTTAATAGGTGAAGATCAACCTCCTTCTTACACCCCTCTTCTCCTTTTCACGAGTTTAGGAGACAACCCTTACAAGCACTCACACTCCTCTTACATAATTCTAAACTTAGAGTGGAGGAGGAAATTTCTCAAGAGATTACAGCAGGGATGAGAGGGGTATTTATAAGATTCAAGTTGATTCAAACTTGGAGCCTCAAAATATCTCAGCCCGGGTTTCCTAGGTCCGGGCGGTACCACTGCCTGCGCTGGGCGGTACCACCGCTAGTGTCAGTCTGACACTAACACTGCATTGGGCGGTACCACCGCCTGGTCTGGCGGTACCACCGCCTGTAGCCTCTTGGAGATTGTGTCTGGACGGTACCATCGCCCAGACTAGCGGTACCACCGCCTGACACAGTCTCTGAGACTGTGCCACGATGGTGTCACCTCTTGGGCACTATTTGAGCCTTTTCATTGGGCCCAACACAGTTCTTACATGGGCCCAACTGGCCCCTAATTGGATTGGCCCAAATCCAAACCCAATTACGTTCTAACTATGATTCCTAAGACATATTCTAAGCTAAACAAGTCCGTAAGTCTAGGTTTCTTCCGACGAGCTTTCGGCGATCTTCCGGCGAACTTCCGACGAACTCCCAGCAATGTTCTGACGGACTTCCGATAAGCTCCTAGACTTCACGATGATCTTCTTGGCAAGTTCTAACGAGCTTCTCTGGCAAGTTCTGAGACTTCTCGGCTGGTTTCGACAAAACTTCCGACGAACGTCTAGACTTCCGACGAACTCTCGAACTCCCAACGAAATCACGTCCTTGACTCTGGGACTTCATTTTGCTTTATGCCTTGCTATCGTAGTTAATCCTACACATGTAAAACACACTTCGATCTAGACAATTAATACTAAGCATTAATCATGTTGTCCGGCATGTCATTAGTCCCTCGATGCTTCGTCCGATTCTTCGGTGTATCGTCCTCTCTTGTGACCTATTGCCCAATCGGCCAGTTAACTCCGCAAATCCGACATCCTTGGCGTAATATCTGGTCTTCTTGGCTCGATGCTCGAATTCATGGCCCGAAGCCTTCTGTCGATACGTCGACCGATCCTCCGGCCCAACGTCCAATCTTCTGACATGTTTTCCTCCGGCACAACATGATTCTTCCTATTTTAATTATCTTATCATGATCGAAGCATCCTGCCTCACTCAAAACATAGATCAAATCATAAACAATTATCAATTGGTTTCATCATCAAAATACGAGATTCAATAAGAATGCGCGGAACGGCGCCGTCCCAAGTTTTCCGGGACGGGATGTACCGAAGAATGCCTTGGTACGGATCCTGGCTCGATGCGTGGGAGTGCTCCTCTTGCTGACCTGGAGGTGGCGTGGCATGGCATTGGTCATGATGTGGCCAAGGCCCAAAATGTACCTTATCAGAATTCATGGCTTCTAGTCATTTGCCATAGTTTATACTCGTAATATCCACCTCGTACATCTGAGGATCAATATCCTCAATATTCTCTCCTTTGATATGTCTCATGTATCTCTCAGGAGAATGAGACACTCTATCAGACCTACGTAAAGTCGGAACTTGTGTGTTAGGTACCTAAACAAACTCGAGCTGTGGAATGGTGCTTGAGCTAGGTTCTTCAACCTTGCTCAACTCTACCACGCTCCCATTGTCTCCACAAAGAAAGTGTTCCTTCTCAAGGAACACTGCTCTCTTGGCTACAAAGATTTTTTGGTCCACAAGGTGATAGAAATAATACCTATAATTCACTGAGTCAGAAAGAGTTCTGACATGTATGACTCATGGCCAGCTCGATATTGGGCCTAGAGAGTCACATACATATGATAAGTGTTGCGACGAGTAGAGGTTCAGATATAAGATATCCATTGGATCTCTAATCTTATTGGATATCCAATAAGACATTGAATTATTGGATCTCATAGATGAGATCTAATAAGAGCTAATAAGAGATTATTGGGTAAAAACCCACTAATCTAAGAGGCTTGGGTAATTGGATAGAGATCCAAATAGGGCAAGATCCATTAGGGTTATTTGAGGACCTCTATAAATATGAGGGAACTAAAGGCCCATAAGCCGAGGCTTCTTGGTTCCACCTCCTATTCTCCTCTCCAATTCTCCTCCTCATATAGCAAGTGTTGAGATTTGAGGAGCGTCATCGCAGCCCTGCTGTGTGGATCACTGTTAGAGAGGAGGATGCAATCTATAGAGATTCAGGGATATACGATCTCCTTGGGTAATACAACTATCTCACACATGGTTTTCTGTTTAGCGGGTTTTGTGCACCAATATTCGCACGACGATGAACACACCAAGGAAAATTTTGTGTTTTTGTTTTATATTCTTCCGTTGCACATGTGATGTCGTCCTCAGATTTCCCTATAAATATTTACTTTTTTAATATGACATTTGATCCTTTATCGTAATATCTAATTTTATCTTCGAGTCATCCTTTACTCATCATATATTTAATTCTTTATATTTATCAAAATATGAGATTCAATATTAAGCTTTATAAATATAAAAACTAAAGCTTTAAAAAAAGAGAGAAGGTGAATAAAAATGAGGTCATTGTCACCATCAAAATATTAGATTGAACATGGAGCTTTACAAAGACAAAATAGAAGGAGAATAAGCTCAAATGACACCTCTCATAAGGCAACATATATTCATTCACACAATAACCATAAACTCATAAATATGCTTCCAACCCATTTTGAAAAAAACAAACCATAATAAACTAGAGGGAACCTATCCCACACCGGTGGTCAAAGAGCCAGTGTTATAGGTGGTTAATTTGTATTTCAAAAAATACATGTGATCAAAAATTATTTTTAGAGTTCCACACGAACTCGAATGATCCAGTCATGTATCCAAATCCAGCATTGACTCACCCAATTGCGACCAATCTGATGTACCTCCTACCAATCGTAACTCACCATCTCGTATGACCATATTGTCACTAGAGGAAGAGGTGGGTCTCATCGGTCGATTTGGCGAGGCCCACACTTTTTATTCCAATCAGGAAGCAGTAAGAAAGAAGAGCTACGGATAAATGGTAGAAGAAGCACTTTTGATACTCGTGTCCAGATCACTATAAAATAACATGAGCCCCTTGCCTCTGTCCTGAGCCTCCGTCGCCCGCACTGCAGATTGATGATATCGCGGTGACTTTGTTCCTCCTTGCGTTCTTCATCCTCTTCGGTTGCGGCTGCCCTGCGTGTTGCTTGTTTGAGATTGTTGTAAGCGCTATGCCTCTTGTTGATATCGATTTCTAAGGTTTAAAAGGTTTATGACGTTTATATTTAAGAAAGTTACGGTCGAATATTTACTTTTGTGGATCTCCACCTGAATTTTCTTGCAAACTATGTTCTTGTTTAAATTATTTATCATTGATTGTTATGCTTCCTGACTTAATTGTGACATTAGAGAAATGAAGTGGGAATATCATCCTTGAAAAACACTTGAAAAAGAAAAGGGTGTTTTTTCTTGCGTTATCTGCATCAGATTTTTTTTTTTGAACTTTTGTTTTTGTTTTAATCCCAGATGGGACAAGCTACGTGGGAGAGATGATTAATTGGTTTGTTATATTACATTTTCTCATATTATTTTCAATTTTGCTTTACTTTATATATCTAGTTATAACATTTGCTAAGTTGGCACCCTTCCTTACTAATAGTAGAGAGATTTCCTCAACTGCATAGTAGATGAGATTTCCTCAACTGCATGATGAAATCTCTCAGCTTAGTTGAAGAAATCTTATCTTTCATTATGTATAAATAGACTTCATATGATACTAATTGAAATGTGTTTTTTTCATTCTCTCATTTATTCATGGTATCAAAGCAAAAATTGTGAGGAGCCATTGCTGTTATTACAGCACCCCCATCGAGTCGACGCCGAGAAAAATTCTTGTTGTCCGACATCACACCACTGCCAAATTTCTCCTCATTTGCGGCAGTCCCCCCTTCAGATCCTAGGCGGATCTGCCCCCCCTCCCATCCGGACGGCCCTGCCCTGCGTTCGCTACATCGCGGCCCGCGCAGGTCTTATCGTTGGCGATGTCGCTGCTTCCGATCTGAAGCCCATCACCGAGGAGACAATACTTTCGATCTCTGCCGCAAAATCGATCGAGGGTCCTGCCGTCTTTGGGACCAACCTGGGAGTGGAGACATCTCATTACAGCCATCCCTCCCTAGTCATTACTCTTTAAATTGCACTGATTGCAGTTCTTCTTCTTCAACAATCCTCCTCCAGAACGAAGGAACTGGGACAAGCACTAGTCCTTGATTGCCGACCACAATCGGTCGTTCAACGGTAGCTTCCCTACTTCCAATCATGACCACGGCTACCGCACCAAGTTCCAAGCCTATAGTGCAGCGCCAAGCATTTGTTGGGCCTAGTCTACGCATTTGATGACTTTGCATCGCAGGGAGCACACACTCTTGGTTCCTCCTTACTACAGAACTTTTTGATTCTTCGTTTTTATTTTTCTTCCTCCTTACTGCGGAAGTACCAACACTTCTTCCTTTTTATTTTTCTTCTGATCTTTGTCATTGCTACATACTTCTACTTGCTCCCACATAGTAGTCCATATCTTCTATATGTCTTCATCATCTACCTCTCCTGCTCCACTTACTGTTCCGACAGGGAATCATAGTACTTTCCCACATATAGGTCTTGTCTCCATAAATGCAGCAACCCTCATCCCCTTTAAATTATCGAAAGGTGGCAACTACGCATCCTGGCGTGCTTAATTTTCTAATATTCTATTTGGCTATGACCCTCTAGGCTATGTCGATGGCTCTCTTCGTTGTCCACCAGCGATGATCAACATCCCAGGAGCATCCAGTCCAGTTTCAAATCCGTACCACAAATTATGGTTATGCCATAATCGTCTTATTCTTCAAGCAATTCAAGCTTCAGTTGTTGGATCCCTTGCCCCACTCATATCTTTGTGTGACACTGCTACCGAAGCCAGGTGCAAGTTGCAAACCATCCTGGCAAATCGTTCACGAACTCACATGCTTAGTCTCCTATCCGGACTTATGAAAATAAATCAAGAGGAAAGTACTGTTACTGGTTATCTACACAACATAAAGATTATTATCGATAACTTGGCCTTGATAAGTCATTCCCTTAGTGATGAAGAAGTTACTGTCCATATCCTCAACGACCTAGGAGACGAGTATAAGGAACTGACAATAGCAATACGAGCACGTGATTCACCAGTGTCGTTCGAAGAACTCTACGACAAGCTGACTAATTTTGAGATATATCTCAAGCGTGAGGACAAATTGTTAGGACCATCCATCACGGCTCAAGTCAATCAAAAATCCACAAGGAGGAGCAATCTGTATAACAAGATTATCAACAAAGGTTTGACCAAGATGCCTTCTGAACCTTTGAGCTCCAAACAAACCCCTCCTCCACATCATCAACATTTCAATCACGACAACCAAGGTGGCTACTTCAATCATTAGCAGTCCTAGCGCCCTCAACACACAAATCAACGAAGAGTTATCTACCAATTATGTGATAAAGTCGGTCATTCTGCAAAGGTCTGTCGATCTCGACCCCGACTTCCTACACAATCACATTGGCCTCGAGCAAATCTCACGACTACTCCAAACACTAGTTATCATAATTGGATCGTGGACTCTGGCGCATCCCACCACATCACCTCTTATCTCCATAACTTGTTCATCCACAACAACTATAGTGGAAATGAGGACATCATCATCGATGATGGTAAAAGAATTCCTATTACCCATACCAATAACACAACTTCCAGTTCCTAGACATCCAATGATAACACACTCAAAAAGTGGTATCTTTAAACCACGTCAGGTTCTCGACCTGCATGCTATCACTAAATCCTCTCCCGAGACCAGTGAACCCACCACAATTACTCAAGCTAAAAAATCTCCTCATTGGTGTAAAGCCATGTGTGAAGAATATGATGCTCTTCTCCATAACTCCACATGTACCTTTTCATCTTATACAAAATATCATTGGGTATAAATAGATCTTCCGAATTAAGCGGAACCCCGACGGGTCGGTTGCTCGATATAAAGCACGATTAGTAGCCAAAGGGTTTCATCAACGACCTAGAGTTGACTTCACAAAGACTTTTAGTCCTGTAGTTAAACCCACAATAATTTGGCTTATTCTAAGTTTAGCCATCTCCAAAGGCTAGCACTTACGACAATTAGACGTTAATAATACCTTTTTACAAGGGACTTTAACTGAAGATATCTTTATGCAGCAACCCCCTGGCTTTATTCATCACCAGTATCCGAGACATGTCTGCAAATTACAAAAAGCCATTTATGGACTCCGTCAAGCTCCAAGAGCTTGGTATAATTTTTACCAACTTTAAAAAGTTGGTCGAAAACTTCTTTCAGTCTACAATTAAAACAGTCTACTTTGATGGTGGGGGCGAATATCAAGCTCTTACATCCTACCTCTTAACCCGTGGTATCCAACACCTTAAGTCACCCCCACACACTCTTCAACTAGTTGGCTCTACTGAATGCAAACCTCGACATATTGTAGAAACTAGTCTTATGCTTCTACATTAAGCCTCTATGCCACCAACCTTTTGGTTTATAGCCTTTCAAATTGCCGTCTACCTTATTAATCGTCTGCCCACTCCAGTTCTCCAATACCAGTCTCCATTTGAAAAACTATTTTCTCAATCCCCAACCATTCAAAAACTCAGAATATTTGGTTGTTTATGTTATTCGTGGCTACGTCCCTATGCCACATATAAGATAGCGCAAAGATCTAAACCTTACATCTTCATAGGATATTCTCTTGAACATAATGCCTTTCGATGCTACGAACCAAAAACTTAAAAAGTCTTTATTTCACGTCATGTTGTTTTTGTGGAGTCTGCCTTTCCATTTCAAAACCACGAGTCTCCTACTATGCCGGCCACTCCAACAAAGATCCACACTCCTTTGTTCTCCCGGTTCAACAACTTCTCACTCCCTCCATTCCTTCTCATCTTTCTTCTTCACAAGCCTCCCCTACTACTGACATAATATCCTCGGAATCACAACAACCTTCTTTACCTAGTACCACTGATGTATCTCAGCCTATCCTGACCCCTCTCGATGCCTCTCCACCACTCATACCAATAACACAACTTCTAGTTCCTAGACATCCAATTACAACATGCTAAAAAAGTGGTATCTTTAAACCACGTCAGGTTCTCGACACGTATGCTATCACCAAATCCTCTCCCGATACCAGTGAACCCACCACAATTACTCAAGCCAAAAAATCTCCTTACTGGCGTAAAGCCATGTGTGAAGAATATGATGCTCTTCTCCATAACTTCACATGGACTCTTGTACCTTTTCATCCTACACAAAATATCATCGGGTATAAATGGGTCTTCCGAATTAAGCGAAACCCCGACGGGTTCGTTTCTCGATATAAAGCATGATTAGTAGCCAAAGGGTTTCATCAATGACCTGGAGTTGACTTCACAGAGACTTTTAGTCCTATAGTTAAATCCATAACAATTCGTCTTATTCTAAGTTTGGCCATCTTCAGAGACAAGCACTTACGACAACTAAACATTAACAATGCCTTTTTACAGGGGACTCTAACTAAAGATATCTTTATGCAGCAACCTACTGGCTTTGTTCATCACCAGTATCCGAGACATGTTTGCAAATTACAAAAAGCCATTTATGGACTCCATCAAGCTCCAAGAGCTTGGTATACTGAACTTGGATCGTTTTT
>LVTN01002054.1:26839-39159 GCA_001649415.1 Musa itinerans | reverse complement strand
ATAAACATATATCAAGTGGTTTCATCATCAAAATACGAGATTCAACATCTTCAAGAAGAAGATCGGAGTATATGGAAAGGTAGAGACCTATAAAGCAAGGCTAGTGGCTAATGGATATCATCAAAGGCAAGGTGTTGACTATGATAAAAACTTCACACTTGTAGCCATGCTAAAATCCATCCGAATTCTATTGGCTATTACAGTACGCTATGATTATAAGATCTGACAAACAAACATAAAAATCACGTTCCTCAATGGCAACCTCGAGGAGGAGGTGTATATGATATAGCCTAAGAGATTCATGTTCAAGAATTGCCCAAATAAGGTGTATAGGTTGCATAGGTCTATTTATGGACTAAAGCAAATTTTCCAAAGTTAGAACATAAGATTTGATGAGGCAATCAGATCTTTTGACTTCGTTAAGAATGAAGATGAGCCTTGTGTATACATGAAGGTAAGTGGGAGTGCTATCACCTTCTTGGTGTTATATGTGGATGACATCTTAATCATTGAGAATGATATAGGAATGCTATTAATAGTAAAGGTTTGGTTATCTAGACACTTCTCCATGAAGGACATAGGGGAAGCATCCTATATCTTGAGGATTCAGATCTATAGAGATAGACCTAAGAGGATGCTTGGCTTGTCTCAATCCATGTATATAGACATCATTGTCAAAAGGTTTAGTATGAAAAATTCCAATAGAGGTCTCATACTAATGAGACATGGGATATCTCTTTCTAGGAGTGTGTCCTTAAAGACTCTTAAAGAAAGGGCGAACATAGATAGGATACCCTATGCCTCAGTGATAAGGTCTATCATGTATGCCATGCTATATACTAGGCCCGATATAGCGCATGCTCTGAGTGTCACGAACAGATATCAAGCGGATCCAGGCTTGAAGCATTGAAAAGCAGTAAAATGTACTCTTAAGTACTTGAGAAGGACTAAGGATCTTTTACTGGTATATGGAGGTAGTAGCCCCAGGGTTAAAGGATACACAAACTCAAGTTTCCAATTCGAAGTTGATGATAGCAAGTCGAATTCAGGGTATGTGTACACTTTGAATGGAGGAGTAGTGTGCTAGAAGAGTTCCAAGCAAGATACTACTACTGACTCGACCACAATGGCGGAGTACATTGCTGTAGGAAAGGCAGTGAAGGAGGGAGTCTGGATGAAGCAGTTTATCATATATTTGGGAGTCGTGCCGAGAAGTAAGGAGCCAATTCCCTTATATTATGACAACAACGGGGCGATTGCTTAAGCAAATGAACCCAGGTCTCATCAGAAGTCTAAGCACATTCTGGTAAGGTTCCACTTGATCAAAGAGATCGTGACTTAAGGAGATGTGGTAGTGGAAAGAGTTCCATCCGAAGATAACATCATAGATTCACTAACAAAGCTGTTATCTCAGAATGTCTTTAAGCATCACAAAGGTCTAATAGAGATCAAACATATAAATGATTAACAGTAGGTTAAGTGGGAGATTGCTAGTCATAGGTGCCTTATAAGCTAATCACGTGAGTGATGGCATATGTGACTTGACACATAGTCTTTTTGCTTATTATTATTATTTGATATTTTATCACTTTATATTGCTTATTGCTTGAATATATTGTGATGTCCATAGATCTATGCAATGAGAATTAGATCGTGTATTATATATCCGTCCATATGATGGAGGCAATTGGTCTCATAGCTACTCGTGTTGGGACACTAGAGATACAATGCAAGTGCTTAGTGGAGAATGAGTTTACTGATTGATCCACTCACGGAATGTTGGATGGTTGATAATGCCTTATTGTCCGACAATAATTTCGTCGTTCCAATGGTGTATTGAGACACCAAGGATGTCTTGTATGAGTACTCAACTCTTTGATATCAGACTTATAGGTCTCGAAGTTTCAAATCTAGCACAATCGGTCATTAGGAGTGGTAGCCAATCTTACGAGGACTATTGAGTATCAATAGAGGATCATCCGCTCTTGGTGTCATGAGAGGAATATCTCATGTATTGTTGCTCAAACAAATCCCTAGCCAGGGTCATTCGGATTGAGAGAGAAAGAGTTCTTCGAGAGAATCCGATTAGAGGGAGACTCGAGTAGAAATTGTATGGGTCTAAAAGTACCATGCTTGGTATATGGTCTCTAGGATATTAAATGGATGAGGGACTATAGATATATGATAATTAAGGATAGACAAATCTAATGGATTGGATTCCCTTATATCATTTAGGGACTAGGCGTAGTGGCCTAGTACATTCGTAATCGATGAGTCGAGTGAATTATTATAGAGATAATAATTCACTGAGCCAAAAGGAGTTCTAACAGGTATGACTCACGGTCAGCTCGATATTAGGCCTAAAGGGTCACACATATATGGTAAGCATTGCGTTGAGTAGAGGTTCATATATAAGATATCCATCGGAGCTCCTATCTTATTGAATATCCAATAAGCCCCTGAATTGTTGGATCTTATGGATGAGATCCAATCAAAGCTAATAAGAGATTATTGGATAGAGATCTACTAATCTAAAAGGCTTGTCACGATGACCGAACCACTATAAATCCAGTGTGATCTCTACTTTGTCATTCCTATTATACTTTTTCTTATTAACTTGGTTGCTTACTCATCTTCACACCTTCTTTACGATTATTGCATTTTTGGTATGGGTTTAAATTGAAACGAAATTTTTTATTTGATGTAATATTTTCATTAGTACTAATTCATCCCCCCTCTTAGTGCCAACTTGATCCTAACAAAGTTTTCACCCCAACTTGGAGTAAGTCTCTAATAGTTTTGGTCATCTCTAGGATTGTACCATCTTCTTCATTATCCTTGCCGCCTACTCTTTTGAGACGCAAAGGTATAGTACCATATACTGCCTACTTCAACCTTAGTCGAGCACTCTTACATTAACCTAAAGTTCTTCACTTTCGGCTATCTTAATGAGAAGCTCATTGACACTAGTTTTATGAAGTTCCATGGCCTCTACCCTTCAGCCTTATCTTAGTACTTGGAGTTTGTCTCTGCATTCTCCACCTCCTTGGCCCCTTTCACGACTAAGCGTTCTCCCTCCATGAATAAGGGATCGATGACTTTATAGAAGTCCCGCCACTATGGTACCATGGTGCTGCCATGCCCATGGCGCTACTATCTATCACCTCGCATCTGCGTCCCTTTCTTTGCGATTGGTAGATCTACCTCTGTGGCACTATGGCACTCCTTCGAGTCCACCTATATTCTAACCGATGCTTAGTTTTTTTAGTGGCTAAGTCCCTCTGCTCTCATCGTCACCTTTATTCTAACCAAATAGTTCCCCTTGGTCGATGGAAAGACAGACTGCAACTCTCATACATGGCCTCCACTATTCAACTCTCTAGTCGCTCTGATCATACATCTGCATGATCAAGTCCCTCCCATGGGACTCACTGGTACTTGTATTTGGTATACTCCCTCGGTGGTACATAGAACCATATGTTGATGACCAAGGCTTTTATTTGATGCAAAATTTGATACACACACGAAATACTTGCCTCTGCAGTACCATGACATTCACTCCTTGAATCCATAGCCTTTCTTGTCATCGTGTTGTTCACTGAAGTGGAGCTCCCAATAGCTCCCAATCATATCTCCGTATGTTCTAGTCCCTTGTAGGATTAGTTTCGTGTGTATCACATTGTCACGAACTATTCCACTACAATCCGTTATATCATGTCACCTCCTGGTGAAATCTCCATTATTCACATTGTCACGAACTATTCCACTACAATCCATTATATCATGTCACCTCCTGGTGATATCTCCATTACATTCTGATCATTATATGATGAACTCGGATTGAGATCTCTCTATATGTAGCCTTTACCAACACATCGCAGGACCTCTTCCACCTTTAATTATGTTCGCTCTACTAGCAATCGACCTTCGTCCACCTGCTCTCGGGTCACACTCATATGAAGAATAGCTCTAGGATAGTCTATTTCCTAGTAGCTCCCAAAGTCCACCGACTTCACTAAAATTGGTGCACTATTGTCTAGATTTTGGGCCTCTGCCCCCACTAGCACAATATCCGCTACGTACCACTTCCTTCATGGCAACTTGAATGGTAGCACTATGGCATATTCTTCAAGAGTACCCGCTTCTATATCCTCTTGCCTTATACTAAGGCCTTCTGAACCCAACTTTGCCTCTGCAAGTTGAGTCGCCTTAGTTCCTCTATAAAATGCTTTTCCGAGATAAGGTACATATGCCTCGAAGCTCCCTTTGTCTTTGATACCATGCAAGATGAGTCTGCTCCATCAGAATGAGGGACCCATGGAACGACATGATTCTGCTCTTGCCTTTGCAAGAGTTCATATCCTGGACCTCTATCTAAGGAAAACTTTATGCCTCCACTCTATATTTCATATTCTATGCCAACTCCCTTCATGTGGCTTGGGTCCTTTACTAAGTTATACCCAAGTTGCTTCACTCCTCGATTTGCATTGAGTTGATGGTGGCCCTCGCACCCACCATTCCACGGGTCAGCCCTTCGTTGAGTCCGATCTCTATATCAGCTCCAAGTATGTCTTCATTTGTATTGTCATAAGTCGCTTCCCCACTTGATCTTGTAATGTATCCCGCAATGCATTATCTCAAGTGAGATCAGGCGATGACTCCTCGTTGCTCGCTCGGTCCATTGAGCTTTGTAGAGTTGTTATTTTGAGGTACTCCTCAATATATGTGGTCCATTGTACATGATTCTTCCACTGGAGAATCGGGACTTATCCCTTCAAGGTATCTGTCCCGTTGGAGAAACTTCTCTCTTCGCATCCTTCCCTTTGAATGTTTCGGAGACCACCATTCTCTTGAAGTACTCAGCCTTACTGAATAAATTGTGTATTGTTCTACCCCCACAAACGCATTTGCTAGATTGTGACTCTACGTCAATATAACTCCCGCTGCACCCCTCAAGGCCTAGCAATATGCTGAACTCACTGCACACTTTAACCTCCTATGGATGTATCATTCTCATGTCGAAGATAAAGTTTCAATGCTCCATGGCACCAAGTTTTGGTCACCTTGGGATGGCCACGAACATTCCATCATCCGTATACAAGCCCTTGCATGAGTACCAAATTTTTCGAGTTAGCAATTCTCCTTACCTCTGTGAGCTTTAAATAACTCTTTCAATCGCTAACAACCTATTCCACCTTATATGGTCTCATCCATTACTAAGCGCCTCGCTTGCCTTGAGCACTATCAAGTATGGTTGCCAACGTCAAGCCGTAGCTTGAATTTAGCCATCCCAACCTTTGTGTGCTACGCATTCTTCCAAGCTTGCTTGTTCTTATAGGGAAATCTAGGGGGCAGCATTATATGCATAGCGGAAGAACATAAAACAAAATCCCCAAATTTCTCATCGATGTGTTCATCATCGTGCAAAGATTGGTGCGCAAAATCCGTAAAACTTAAAAGTCATGAGTTGAGATAGTTGTGTTACCTAGGGAGATCGTATATCTCTGAATCCTTACAGATATATAGTAAAGGATGAAGGAAGTCAAGCGTCCTCCTCTCTAGCGGTGATCCATACGGCAAGGCTGCGACAATGCTCCTCAAATCTCCAAGCCTACTATCTAAGGAGGAGAAGGGGAGGAGAATAGGAGATGGCAACCCAAAGAGGCTCTAGCCTATGAACCATTGGTTCCCTCCTATTTATAGAGGTCCCTTATCAGTATAACCCTAATGGATCTTGCCCTATTGTGTATTGGATCTTCATCCAATTACACTTTGTGCCTAGTTGGCCCCTAATTGATTTAGCCTAATTACATTCTAATCCATCCTAATTACAACTGAAACTACTTCCATCTAGACATTTATTACAAAGCATTAATCACATATTGTCCGGTATGTCATTGGTTAATCGACGCTTTATCCAATCCTTCGGCACATCATCCGCTTTTGTGATCTTTTGCCCAATTGGCATGTTGACCTCCGCAACTCCGATCTCCTTGGCTCAATGTCCACTCTTCTAGGCTCGATGCTTGAACTCATGACACGAAGCCTTCTACCGACATAATGACCGATCCTTTGGCTCAACGTCTAATCTTCTAATATGTTCCACTCTGGCTCAACATTGATTCTTCTTGCTTTAATTATCTTTCCTGATCGAAGCTAGTCTTATGTCACTCAAAATGTAGATTAGATCATAACATTATCAATTGGTTTTATCATCAAAATTCGAGATTCAACAATCTCCCCCTTTTTGATGATGACAACCAATTGATGACGGAGTTAACCTTAACTCCCCCTTTCAATATGTCATATTGATAGAACCTTTAAATTTAGAAAATCATGTAATGTTTCAAAATATAAAAATACATCATACCATATATGATTTAAGTCATCATCATTACGTCTCCTCCGTTGTCATCAACAAAAAGGAGAAGTGCATCTAGCAAGTTTTTGAGATATGCAAGTTTTACAACATACAAGCTAGCAATAATTTTGAGTTGTGCAAGTTTGCAAATTTAGCTTTTTTTTTAGGTATGCAAGTTTGCAAGTTTTGCTTCTTGAGATAGGCAAGATAGCACTTTTGCTTCTTTTGAGATTGCAAGCTAGTAATTATTGGTGATGTTCAAGATAGCAAGTTCTTTCTTCTCTTTTGAGAAGTGCAAGCTAGCAATTTTGCTTCCTAGCAAGTTTTTCTCTTTGAAATGTGCAAGTTAGCAATTATTCTCCCCATTTGTCATTGTTAAAAAAAAGGAAAGAATATAATATTATATTTTTTTCCCTTTACATCAATTTTCAAATCATGACAAAGAAAAAGTATTAATCTTGTTTCAATATGGCATATTAAAATAAGGTATTATTTCAGAAAATAATAGTTGTTGACTTTCACATCATTTCATCAAAAAATCATAAGTATTGCATGCTTCATTCCAAATTAAAAATATTTCAATCATAATGGTATCAAAATATCAAATTACATTACATCCTATCATACATGATCATAACTTCTTAACATAATATTATGAGTATTTCATACATAATTTCATATCATCACATAAAGAATATCAAGAATTTCAATTTGTGATATCGAAAAATCAAGAGAAAAATTATGATTCTTTTTGGATGAATCAAATAGTGAAAAGAAGAATCATAGTAAATGATCTTGATTCATAAAAAATCTCATATTATAATTCCAAGAATTCACAAGAAAATTTATGATTCATTTAAATAATTCTCCTATTTAGTAAATAGCAAAAAAAACCATGGGAGTTCAAAAACAAGTTCTTGATTCATAGAAAGATCTCAAGTATCAAATATCGAGAAATTAAGATCATGATTTAGATAAAATAAATAAATATCAATCCATAAAATTTTCTTGTAAGAAATGCTAAGTCATTATCATTATCACTTCGGGCATGATATCAAATCAATAAATTTTCAAATCAACATTACATGGGTATGCATAATACCAAAACATGGTTTCAAGTCTTCAACATAAAACATGCAAAATTTCAAACCATTACAAACCATTATCAAGGTCATAGTTTGTTTGCATAAGTCTCTTTTTTGGTAAATGGTAAGAAGGAATCATCAAAGATATAAAATATTTTGATTCTCATAAAAGATAGCTCAAGTAAAGAAATCAAAAGAAAGTTCATGATTCGGTTGGAAAATTTTCATTCTAATTCAATTTGTCAACTCCAAACTTATCATCAAAATCACTTTTCTTAATTCAAGATATAACATAAAATAAATTCATCACTAAGAATTACTTGTTGAAAAATTGAAAAGCTTTAGAGATATTTTCAAAAAACATGCATTCTCCAATTTTTGTTTCAATTTAAGTGATTTGATTTCATATAAGCATGCCCTTGTTTTCTAAGCCAAAATCATGTATTATCATTTAAACTCAAAAAACAATATTTATCACAAAAGTCATCAAGATCAAAAGTGCAACATATAATTCCAAAGCATAAAATTACAAATCATTATTACTTCATATCCTCATGCATAATTAAATCATTAAGCCTGGTACCAAAACTTTTAACATTTTCATTATGTCTTACATCATTATGCATCATCAAGCATGATTTCATTGAATATAAGGTATTTTCAATCAAAATCATTTTGTTTATTGTAGTAATGTATTTTTCTTTTTAATTGAATATAACTTTTCATGCTTAGTGCTAGGAGGTAACATGCAATTTTCATGCTCAAATTTTAATTATTATTATTTTAAAATCACTAGAAAGAGAAGCATGATATTTTTTTTATTTTTTACTAACTAATTTAAAAAACAACTCATGAAAAGCATCAAGTAATTTCAAAATAAGGTAAAGAAAATTTTTTTGAGTTGT
Source organism: Musa itinerans (assembly GCA_001649415.1). Taxonomy (NCBI): domain Eukaryota; kingdom Viridiplantae; phylum Streptophyta; class Magnoliopsida; order Zingiberales; family Musaceae; genus Musa; species Musa itinerans. The sequence goes on along the minus strand of LVTN01002054.1, from coordinate 30,808 downwards.
TTACCTCATTATCGAGAGTCATCAAAGTGAAGTTCACCATTTCGTCTTCATCGGTTTACTCCTCGTCTTCGGATGCGTTTGATTCATCCTTGAGTGCTTCCTTCTTCTTTGGCAACTTCTTCTTCAGTTTTATATACTCATCTTTAGAGTGCCCCAGTTTCTTTCATTCATAGTAAGTAGTTGTGTTCTTTTTAAGTTTGTTTTTATTATTTAATTCTTGTTTCATGAACTTTTTAAGCTTTATTGTTAAGAGTTCAAAGTCATTATCATTTGAGCTTTTGCTTGAGTGGTCGTCTTGAGTTTTAAGTGTCAAATCCTTCCTGTTCTTTGGAAGGTAGTTCTTATGTTCATTTTGTGTCATACAACTCATTTCATTGGTCATTAAAGACCCAATAATTTCTTCAAGTGGAAACTTGTTTAAGTCTTTTACCTCTTGTATTGTAGTTACTTTCGAATCTCAATTTTTAGAAAGAAATCATAAAACTTTATTAATAAGTTCAAGATTCAAAAAATATTTTCCAATAGCTTTTAAACCATTGACAATATCTGTAAAATGGGTGTACATGTCTCCAATAGTTTCGCTTAGTTTCATATGAAATAATTCAAAATCATACAATTCATAGCTTTGGCATTCAAAGAGAAAATCTTCTTCTCTAAATCATTCCAATTGTTCATTAGAAGAGAAGACTTTTGAAATCTATTTTTAACGATATTCCATAAATCGAGGATCAATGAAAGCAAAAAAATTCTCAACTGAGTTTTCCAATAAGTGTAGTCCGTCCCATTGAACATAGGAGGACATTTGATAGAGTGACCCTCTTGAAATCCGATAAAAGCTATTTCTCTTAGTTGTTAAACTAAATAAAAAAAACTTGGCTCTAATACCAACTGTTAGGATCGAGTCAGCACTAAGAGGGGGGGTGAATTAGTGTTTACTATAAAAATCACGTTGGTTCTGAAAATATTCGTTTCGAGAAAAATTGATATTGAAAAGATGAGTTTAACTTTAAAGTTTATTCGTAAGTATAGTGAAAGCAGTAAGCAAGTAAGATAGTTTGTAGTAAAGGTAAATAGCAAGAATAGAAATACAAACCAAGTTTTATAGTGGTTCGGTCGTCATGATCTACATCCACTCCTGATTCCTCTTCACTCGAGACCACCGGCTTTCACTACCGATCTTCTTTCAATAGTCGAAGATCAACTACCCTTACAACTTGATTCTCCTTTTGATAGGTTTAGGAGAGAACCTTTACACTTTCATTACCTCCTCTCTTAAACTTCACCAACACTTAGATCTTGAGAGGAGTTCTCACAAGATTACAACAGTGTTTTTCATTCTTTTTGCTCTCAATTCTTGTGTTTTTTGAGCAGGGATGAGAGGGATATTTATAGGCCCTAAATGGATTCAAACTTGGAGCCTAAAAGTGTCTCATACTTAGTTTTTAGGATACTGGTGGTACCATCGCTTGTGTTGGGAGGTACCACCACCTATAGCACTGACACTGGGCGGTACCACCACCTAATACAATCTGGGAGACTGTGTCTAGGTAGTACCATCTCTTAGACCGGCGGTACCATTGCTTGACGGTACCACCGCCTGCTAGTCTGGCGATACCACTGCTAGTACTGGGTTGTACCATCTCCTACTAGTTTGACATCAGGTGGTACTACTACCTAGTCTGGTGGTATCATCGCTTGATACACTAACACTAGACGTGCCTAAACATAGTCTTCAAGACTATGTCAGGCATTGGTACTGCTAGACTAGGCAGTGGTAACGCCCAAACATAGTCTCCCAAACTATGTCAGGCAGTGGTACTGCCAGATTGGGCGGTGGTACCACCAGACTGAGCGGTGGTACCGCCCAATATCAAAGAATACTAGCGGTGGTGTCGCCAGTCCAAGTAGTGGTACTGCCTAGTGTTAGTGCAGTAGGCGGTGGTACCGCCCAATACAAGCGGTGGTATCGCTAGGACCCGGGAAACCCAAGATGAGACATTTTTTAGCTCCATTTTTAAAGTCATTTGGGGTCTATAAATACCCTAGATATTTCTACTTGGCAAAGCACAAAACTGAGTTAATAAGGGGGAAAGAATACTTGAGAAAAATTAGAAATTCTCTTAGGATTAAGAGTCTCTTTCTCATAGAGTTAGAAGTTTTCTAAGGGATAAGTGTGGTCTAAAAGAGAAGTGTAAAGGTTCTCTACTGAGCCTATGAAAAGGAGAAAGAGTTGTAAGAGTAGTTGATCTTTGCCTGTTGAAAGAAGATTGATAGTGGAAGCAGATGGTTTCGAGTGAAGAGGAGTTGAGAGTGGATGTAGGTCACGACAACTGAACCACTATAAAATTCAGTTTGCATTTCTTTCATACTTTTCATTTATATTGTGAGCTGACTTACTTGCTTAGCACTTTCACTATACTTATGAACGTGCACTCGAAGTAAAGCTCATTTCTGATATCGACTTTTATCGAACGAGATTTTTGAATCAATATCGTTTTTGTGATAGCACTAATTCACCCCCTCCCCCCCTCTTAGTGCCGACTTGATCCTAACAATATCTATATCACATGCAAATATATATATATATATCTAGTAAGTATACAAGCAATCACACATCACATGAGCAATCACACTAGATGATCATGGACCATAGCCTAATGTGATCAGGCCCGAGCCAATGGGCCTAATCACTCATATCGAGTTCTATGTGTGTAGTGGTACATCTTCATACCTTGTGATTGTCCATCTTATCCTTATCGATTCTGTTGGCATCTCGACGCATCTCCATGCATCATGATCATCTGTATCGACCTCATGTGTCTCGCTATCACTTTTATGCACTCGCTGCACCTCCTCATATGATTATAACTTAATTATAGACACGCAGGCCTGACAATAAATGAGAAATAAAATGGAGGCTCATAAGCCCCAATAATAATAATCACAAGTACAAACACATCACATGGTATATGATCATCCGTCTATATCATACATTATATATAAATATCATTATATAGGACTATTAGATAATATTAATAATAATTAATTAATCTTTTTAATTAATTGATATTTTTTGAAATTAGGGACATGTAGGAAATTTTTTGAATTATGAGCGGTATTTTATTTCAAGGGGAAAAATGGTATTTTGCCCAAAAACCTAATTCCCTCCCCAACCTTTACTTATTGCGACTACCGCCACCCTATTGGTGGTGGCTCTTGCCGATGAGTGCTTCTACTTGCGGGCAGCATTGCCTTGTGGGGGTGCTGTGCCCGCAGGTGGAGATAGCCCCTATGGGTGGCACTACCCCCACGGGCGTTATGTTCATCGGCGTCACACTTGCGGGTACTATGCCGCCTGCGAGCGGCACCCCCTTGCGGGCATTGTGCCCACAAGTAGTGCTTGCAAGTGGGGCACCTACGAGCTACTAACCCCCGCCGACCGCAAGCCTACTGCAAGTAGGTCGTCGGCTTGCTATTGCAAGCGTAGCGCCTATGTGCAGCAATAGTTGCTGCACCTACGCTTGCAGCGACATTGTGCCGCTTGCTTGTGACCACCGTTGCAAGTGGCTGCACGCATGCAGATGGCAACAAGTTGCCATCTGCGAGGGCAGCAATAATTGCTACCCTTTCTCGCTATTGCATCAATGATTTTGATGTCAAAAGCTTCTCTAAGACACAACACATCCAGTTCAAAACTAATATATTGCACAAATAACTTGGCTCTGATACCACTATAGTGAAATCTAGGGGTGATATTATTGGGAAATCTTGGGGGTGACATCACATGTGCAGCGGAAAAATAAGAAAACAAAATCCCCTATTCCCAAAGAGATGTTCGTCATCGTGCGAAGATTGGTACGCAAAATCCGTGAAACTTAAAACTGCGTATAGAGTAGATTGTGTTACCTAGGGAGATCGTATATCCCTGTTTCCTTGCAGATCTTTAGGAGAGGGTGAAGGAGGTCAAGC
>LVTN01002054.1:0-10792 GCA_001649415.1 Musa itinerans | reverse complement strand
TGGCCAAAAATCTTGGTCCGAATGGGCTGATCCATTCGGCCTAATTTGTGTCTTTCAGGGGCCCAATTGCCCCAAGATTAAGTTAATGGGATCACCTCCCATTTCTAACTTAATCATTGTGCTAACTACGACTTTTCTTAAGGCATATACTGCAGCTTGCTCCGATGCGTCAATCGCTTCTTCCGGCGAGCTTCCGGCGATCTTCCGGCGAACATCCGACGAACCTTCGGCGATGCTCCTACGGACTTCCGGCAAACTCCTAGACTTGCGACGATCCACTTGGCGAGTTTCGATGAGCTTCTTTGGCAAGCTCCTGGACTTCTCGGATTTGTTCCCGTAGAACCTCCGATGACCGTCCGAACTTCCGTTGAACTCTCGAACTCCCAACATGATCATAGCCTTGACTCCGGCGCAACTCCTGCTGCATGTCTTACTTTCATCGTAGTTAATCCTGCACACTTATCTCAACATATGGATTAGATAACAAATGACAATTGACTTCATCATCAAAATCCGAGATTCAACAACCCTTGGATTTCCCTACAATGGTATGAGAGCTAGGTTGTTCGTGTGAAAGATTGGTTTTAAACTACATGTGTTGTATTTTAGAAAGGCTTTTGATGTCAAATTTTTTGACACAATAGCGAGAAAGGGCACAAACTTTTGCTGCCCTTGTTGCCCTCACAGATGGCAACCTTAACTGCCATTTATTTGCAAAGGGCTAGTGGCCGACGGGCTGCTGCCGGCAGGCTGCAATTGGCAACCTACCTATAACAAGCACCACCTGCGGGTTGGGTGCCCATAGGCAAGGCCGCCTACAACAACGGCCACAATGGCGGCGCCCGTAGGTAAGGCTGCCTATAGCAACGGCCGCGTGCACAACAAAATAACATCGATGAACTCTCACATGACGTTGATGTCGCCACTGATGATCTTATAGAATAATCATAATTGGTAGCTTTGAGAAGATCTCAAAGGAAAAGGAGACATATCATTTCTGATGATTATGTAATATATCGACAAGAATCAGATTATGATATAGGAATAAAAAAAGACCCTTTATTATTTTCACAAGTCATAAAATGTAACGATTCTGAAAAATGATATGATGTAATAAAAGAAAAGTTAAAATCAATTATCCAGAATGGTGTTTGGAAACTCATTGAATTGCCCAATAATTATAAAAAAGTCGATTGTAAATGAGTCTTTAAGACAAAATGTGAATCAGTGGGCAATATCGAACAATATAAAACCAGAGTTGTAGCCAAAAGTGTTTCTCAGAAAAAAAAATATCAACTACAATGAGACTTTTTCTCTAGTTTCTAGAACCGACTCGTTGAAAATCGTCATTACATTAGTAGCTTACTATCTTAAGTTACACCGGATGGATGTAAAAACAGTATTTCTGAATGAGGATTTAGATGAAGAAATCTATATAAAATAATCTGAAGAATTCATAGAAAATGAAAAAGAAAGTTAGACTCATAAACTTAAGAAATCCATTTGTGGCTTTAAACAAGCTTCCAAGCAATGATATGTAAAGTTTCATGATACCATTACTTTCTTCGAATTTAAGGAAAATACTATTGATCAATGTTTATATCTAAAGGTAAATAAGAGTAAGTTTATTATATTGGTCTTATATGTGGATGATATTTTACTTGCTAATAGTGATCTTGGTTTATTGCACGAAACCAAAATATTTTTTAGCAAGAACTTTAAGATAATTGATATATATAAGGTAGTCTATGTTTTTAGCATTGAGATATTCAATGATAGATCTCAAGGATTATTAGGACTATCTAAAAAATGGATATATTAATCATATTTGGAGAAATTTAATATGTAGCTTTACTCAGCCAATGATACACCTATTACTAAAGATGAAAATTTTAGCCAAAACTAATGCTCGAAAAATGACTTAGAAAGAAATGAAATAAAGAATATTCCTTATGGGTATATAGTTAGAAGTCTATTATATGCTCAAACCTATACAAGACTAGATATCAATTTTACATTAGCTTGAAGTGATAGGATATTCATATGTTGATTTTATAAATTGCCTCGATAGTAGGAAGTTCACTTTAGGATATGTATTCATGTTAGCTGGTGGGGCAATTTTTTGGAAAAGTATAAAGTAATAGTTTATTACATCATCAATAATGGAGGCTAAATTTATGACATGCTTTGAGGCCACAAATCAAGTTTTATGGCTGTAAAATTTTATCTCAGGACTTAGTGTAGTCGACGCAATTGCCAAACCGATAAAGATATTTTGTGATAATACCATAATAGTTTTCTTTTCTAAGAATGGCAAGTACTCTAGTGGTTCTAAGCACATCGAGATAAAGTACTTGGTGGTTAGAGAAAGAGTCCAAAAATAATAACTGTTAATTGAGAACCTAAGCACTACTATGATGATTGCTAATTCATTTACTAAAGTTTTATAGTGTAAAATATTTAAAGAAAATGTTCTTAGAATGAGGTTTGCCAGCAAGCTATAAAAGATATGGTGATGTATGTTTAGGTGGATACTATGATTGACAATATTTGTTTCTGCTATCCTGTTTATATTTATACATATTATAGTTGAATGTAATAACATAATTGTCTTGAGAAGATAAATTACAAGGATCATTATGGACTATATTAGGAAAAACTAACAATGTTACGGTACATGGAAAGGAATATGATATTAATGATAAACAACTACTATGACTCGTATTATTAGTTGGACTTAATATAGTATTATTGTGTTTATTGGACTTATTATCTTATTTTTAAAATTCATGACTATGTATAAAATATTTTTCAAAATTTTTTGGAATCCAATTTGGTAAAATTATTTTCAAATAAGTTTTATTTTATTTATTTTAATTTTAAATATCTTTTATATCTTATTAATTAATGAGCCAAGTGGGAGAATGTTAGATTATATGGCCCTTTATAATTAGATAAGATATATAATAGAATCAATTAGATTTTGATGACAAATATTAGCCAATGGAAAAGAAGTCCTTATTATAATATGATTCCTTAGGAGATGCCCTTGATGGGAGAAACTCTCCTAATAATTTATCCTAAACCCTCTGCTCTTGCTTATAAATAAATAGGACCTCTAAAGGTTAAGAGGCATCTCATAAAGGATGCAGTTAAGAGATTACAGTTTCTCTCTCAACCCCCTTGAACCATCAATTTAAGCAGTCATGTGAAATATGAAAAGATACGAAGAGAGTAGGAGAGTTTAGTTCTCCTTATAGAGTGATAGCAGTTTTGGATCTAACGATGGTGCCTAGATTACACAGAGATCCTTTTAAGATGACATTAAAAGATATTCATCGTAAAAACGGATCTAATGTTATTTAATTTTAATAATAACAGAAAAAAAAAATTTCACATTACCTATAACATATTATAGCATATTATAGATTTTATGCTTACAGCACTTACCTATTTGCCTTGAAAACGGATTTTATGCTTACTGATGACATTAACATCTTGTGTAATCAATCATGGAGACATGAAGCCTAGCAACATACTCTTAGACGGTGAGCTGATGGCAAAGGTGTCATACTTTGGATTATCTCGATTGAGGATGATAGATAGAACTCAAACGGTGAGTGTTGTGCAAGGAAGTCACAGCTATGTAGCCCCTGATTTCGTAGAAATTGGACATCTTTCGGCAAAAACTAATATGTATAGCTTTGGAGTTGTTCTCTTGCAACTAATGGTTAGGAAGAAGGCTGTTTGGGATGACAGTTTCAGGGAACCATAAACTAGCATCGATGAGCAAGGAAGAGCTCCTACAGATGCTGGACGAACACTTTGTGTGTTAAGGGGGAATAGATTTGCTGGAGAAGGTTGTGGAGCTGGCACTTCGTTGCCTTCGCCGTCAACGGGAAGAGAGGCGGGGGGGGGGGAAACTACACAAGTTTGTTAGAGTGCGACAGCAATAGAGGGGGGAGGGTTATTACGATGATGAAATGGACAGCTCGTTGAGTCACACCACAAGCTTTCTCACATCGGTTTCTTCCACGTATCAGAGTTTCAGAGTGCAAAGTGGCTTAAGAAATGGAATCCCAGAGAAGATCTGAAGCGTTGGTTTGTTATCTTCTTTGTCACAATAAGGGACGGTAAAGGCTGATTCTGGCGTCTACGCAAAAATTTACCAAAAGCAATTTAAGTTTATGATAAGAGTTGGTTGTAAATTCTCAATGGAGTTTGTGATTGGAAAATTAGCTTCTATTTTGAGTTTGAGATTAAGTAGAACACGTTCTTTTGCATTTGACTTTGAGTCAGTTTCATGAGAGCCTTCATATGCTAATATCAATTGAGGAATAAATCTTCCAAATTTTGAGGAAAAAAGAAGGAGAAATCAAGAAGGAAAAAAAAAAAAACTTATGTATGGATAGAATAATAAAAAATGAAATACTCCTCCTTTTTTATTTAATCGTCTTTGATGGCATGGGATAACAAAAAACCGTTAAACTTAGTGGACAGGAGAAATGAATTGTTAAGAATGTAAGAAGAGAGAAAGATGTAGCAATGGAAGTTCTAATATCTGACATGCATATATGGTTTTTTTTTTTAAAGGAAATCAATTACTGCACAGGAAACAAAAAAAAAGAGAGAGAGAGAGAATTGTTAGGTTCATGAATCTTATAATGATTGTGTAATGCTTTGCCCATATTTCGATATGATATAAAACATTGCGATGAGTAATAAATACACTTAGAAAAAGAAAACTTAGAACATTTGACCATGTGGTCAATAATTAAATCAACAAGTTATTATTCGTATTGATGTATCGATTGATTGTCACTACGGTATATATTGAATTGTACTAACGACACATAATATAATATGAAATATTAATAAATTAATATGTACTGCTTATATTGATCCCTTGTCGAATTGATATGTATTATCTATATCGAACGATATACCATGATATAACGAGCTTTCCTACGTATCTCTACTATTATCATAATATTGAGTGAAGACAAAATCTATTTGAACCTATGAAAGTGCTGAACTTGTGGTCTACCAAACAACCTAATAGTCAATTTTTTTCAAGATAAAAATAATAATTTATAAATTTATAAGAAAAAAATAGATATGATTATATTTATTTTTTAATTTAGAGATGGTAAAACTATTAAAATATTAAATCAAACATTATGATTAGATATGGTTTTGATTTAAAAGTCATGTTATGGACTTAAAGTTTTGAGTCTAATCGCTTTAATCCTCAATCCTCTATAAATAAAAGATTCATATAATGTTCTAGACATATAATTGAGAGGAGAAATAAGGTAGAGCCAAAAGGAAAAAAAATAGTATCATCCTACTCCATCAAATAATTATTTAAAATAGATTCTCCTTTAGAATTATCTAAATCTCCTAATTATGTGTCATTATGAATATTATTTTCTTAATATCATTTAGAACTAGTTCCTTAATGTAATTTTATAAGTTATTAGTCTATGTCACTTTGATGGTTACAAGACCAATACAATAATATAAAATATAATCTAAAATATCCTATAAAGATAAAACTTTTATTACAATTCATATCTCAAAAGCCTATTATCCCAAACCACTTTGATAGCTACAAGTCAGATAATACTTAGGTAGATGAGTTACAAATAATATTCATTAATTTTTTTAATTTAATTTATGCTAGGTAGTTCAATAATTGAATAACAACTATAATAATTATTGAACATTAATAAGAAAACTCATATGATAATCATGATAACATATAAATCATGCATTCATATGAAAGATAAATATTATTTTATAATTTTAAATATATACATATGAATAACCAAGTGAATATCTAAGAATAATAATTAAATTTTATTTAACATATGTAAAAAATGTAATCAATAAGTCATATGAGAAAACTATAAAATTAAACCGTAATTTATATTTTTTAAATAAAATTAAATATAATCAAATAATCAAAATATAATAATGATGAAATTCAATCACAATTATAATAAATCATATTTATTAATTTTATAATTGAAGATATAAATTAGAATTCTCAATTTTATAAGGGCAAAACTATAAATATGTTGATACGATATAAATTGGAATTATGATATTTATAAAGGGCAGAGTTGTAATTTGATAAAAATCGTAGTCTCGAGGGCAAAACTATAATTTTGTCTAAAACCCTACTGGCTATGTCGCCACCACCGCCACTGTTGGTGCGGTCGTCGCCTGCACACGGTTGTCACCGTCGGGGCATTGCTTGTGCCCACGCGCGACCATTGCTTGGGGGTGGCTACCGACTATGCGGCCCCCTAGCAAGACTAACCCATTACGTGGCCTATTCTTGAGCGCGGTCTGCCGCATGGGTGTGGTCGCCGCCGCCACTCAAACACGTGTTTTGCTGGCATGCGACAATCACGTGTGCGTGCTGCCACCCATGCGGTTGCCTATGCACCAGTGCGTGATTGCTGCCCGTGCCTGGTCGACCACACGCTTGGTGTGTGCGTGCGGCTCCCTGTGTGACTACCGACTATGCGCATAGTTGTTGCAGCATGAATGTTGCCTAGTGCAACCGCTGCCTTTAGCAGATCTATTGGTAGTACACAGCAAGGGAGACAACAGTGCTACATAGCGACCGTTCGCGATAATTGAAAATCGTGTTTATAGGAAATCTAACATTTCTCGTAAGCAGATAATAAAACAAAATAGATAGAAATATAGATCAACAAAATATGAACAATTCAAACATCATAAATCATAAAACAATAGATCTAAAATATTTAAGTTAAGAACCTAGGCTTTGATACCAATTATAAGCATAAAAACTGTTATATGCTATATGTAATACGAAAAAACTTTTATGCTAGGATTGAAATCAAATAACATTAGATTGGTTTTACGATATGTACCTTTTAATATCATCTGAAAAGGATTTCTATGTAATATACAAGGGCACCGTCTTTAGATTCAAAATTACTATCAATCTTCAATGAGTTATTATGAGAGTTACTCCAATTGCCTAAGAATCCTAGTATAAATGAATTTTGTTTCTATTAATTCATTAGAATCTAATTAGTTTCATTATATATCTTATCCAATTATAAATGATCACCTCAAAAGATGAGATGCTTTATTCTTCGAATCACCAAAAAAACACCCCTCTCTATAACTATAAGAAGGAAATCAAAGACTAACCTTATCATCTCATATGTATTTCCCTTATCATCTCTATAACTATGAGAAGGAAATCAAAATTTTTAATACTTTCTCCGTCGGTCTTGCTATGAGTTGGGTTTTTTTTACTAAAGACTCACAACTTCCTATTCACAACAAGCTATATGCTTGCTATGAGTTGGGTTTTTTTTTACTAATCCTCTCTTTTCCCTGTTCACCGCCACAATCAACACTTTTTCTGAGAGCTTCGGCATCTTGCTGCACATAGTTATAGTGTTCTTTTCCATAGTTACCTTCTCTCTTTCTCCTCATGCAAGCCATGGGTACCATCACTTGCCGCCGAACAAATTGCGGTATGGATACAACCATCACTCGCCACGGCTCGGCTTGTTGCTGCAAATAATTTCTCTTTTTTAAGAACCGATCAACATATAAATATGAAAGGACGATACCGGGATATGGAAGGTCTATTATTCATGTGACGATAGTTGAATATGGAAGGCTCACCCTCCTAGAAATGAAGAAGGATGAATAATAACATATATAGTTTGATTGATAATAATTGTGGATGATTCCTATGGCTCTTCTGTTGGGCTAAAAGTTCATAGTGGATTCAATCCATGGTGGGCTTTATCAGCCCATAATCCACACCCCTTTGACCTAACCCTAGATCAATATTAGGGGGGTGTGGTGGCTGCGTTTTAAGACAAGGTGGCTGCGTTTTTGGGGGAGAAAAACTGCAGCAATATGGAGAGATTGCAGCAGCAACTTGATTCCAAAATTAAGAGAAAAGGGCAGGAAAACAAGAAAAAGAAGAGGAGGAAAACAAAGACAACGCAGAGAGACTATTCTCAATCATCTAGGTAGTGTTCTCATCTCAAGTTAGATCAGATCTACAGTATATTCTTACTGTGATTACTTGGGGAGAATTTAGATATTGTGCATAGTGGAGTGATCCTTGTATCCCAGTTATTTTCTTATGATTGTTGCTAAGGTTTTAGGTAAGAGATTGAGATTTGTATATTCATTATTCTTATAGTGGATTATCTCTAGTTTGCCCTATAGTTTTTACCCTTCACATTGGAAGGGTTTTCCACGTATATCTTGGTGTTCTATTTGATTATGGTTCCATTTAATTCCGCTGCATATTATAGCGTGCTAGTATTTGTTCATATACAAAAGTTATTTCTCTTTATATCCCATCAACTAGTATCAGAATAGAGTTGTGATGATTTCATTTTTTTATTTGAACATGGAGGCCAGTAATGTTTCTCGTATGATTAGTTTAAATAGAAACAATTGGATGATATGAAAACCAAGAATGAAAGATCTCTTGTATTGTATAGATTTGTATGGACCTTTGCAGGGGGATAGTGCAAAACCCACAATTATGACAGATGATGAGTGGAAGAGGTTAGATCGAAAAACAGTTAGGTTTATTCGATAGTGGCTTGATGATAGTATCTTTCACCATGTTTCTACTGAAAGTTCTGCATATTCTCTTTGGAAAAAATTGGAAGGTCTCTATGAAAGAAAAATAGTTGGTAACAAAGCTTTTTTGATCAGAAAACTTGTGAACCTAAAATATAGAGAATGTGCTTCTATTGCTGAGCATTTGAATAAAATGCAGAGTATTACTAACCAGTTATCCTCTATGAAAATGTCTCTTGATGATGAGTTGTAGGCATTGTTACTTCTTAGTTCATTACTAGAAAGTTATGAGACACTGGTGGTTTCCCTCAGTAATTCTACACCATATGGTGTTGTCATCATGAGTCAAGTAACAAGCAGTTTGTTGAATGAGGAGTTGAGAAGAAAAATTCAGCAATATCTCAGAATGATTCACAAGAACTTATTTCAGAGAACAAATGAATGTCAAAGTCTAGAAGCAGTTCACGCATGGGTAGGAGCAAGTCAAGATCAAGAAAAGATATTGTTTGCTATAACTGTGGTGAGAAAGGACATTATAAGAACCAATGTAAGCAACCTAAGAAGAGCAAGAAAAAGGGAAAAGAAATGGAGTCTACAGAGTCAAAAGATAATATCACAACTATAGTGCAGGGTGGTGATTATTTGATTTTATCTCATTCTGATGATATTTTTTCTTGTATGTGTCAGGATCTTGAGTGGGTGATTGACACAGGTGCTTCTTATCATGCTACACCACGGAGAGAGTTTTTTGCTACATACAGGTCTGAAAATTTTGGTGTTGTCAAGATAGGCAATTATGGCACGACAAACATCATTGGCATGGGTGATATCCATTTAAAGACCAACCTTGGTTGTAAGTTGGTGCTTAAGGATGTGAGGCATGTGGTTGCCTTGAAGCTGAATTTAATTTCAGTTGGAAGGCTAGATGATAAAGACTATGATAGCAGATTTCATAGAGGGCAATAGAAGCTCAGTAAGAGTTCTCTTATTGTGGCTAGTGGAAAGAAATATCATACTTTATACAAGTTGCAGGCTAAAGCTTATGGTGAGCAGTTAAATGCTATAGAGAAAGACTTCAGTATGAAGGTGTAGCATAGGCGACTAGGACACATGAGCGAGAAGGGACTACAAGCTCTTTCCAAAAGAGAGGTATTGTCAGATCTCAAAGGTACACATTTGAACCCTTGTATTGATTGTTGTAAGTTGGTGCTTAAGGATGTGAGACATGTGGTTGACTTGAAGCTGAATTTAATTTCAGTTGGAAGGCTAGATGATAAAGACTATGATAGCAGATTTCATAGAGGGCAATAGAAGCTCAGTAAGAGTTCTCTTATTGTAGCTAGTGGAAAGAAATATCATACTTTATACAAGTTGTAGGCTAAAGCTTATGGTGAGCAGTTAAATGCTATAGATCAGGTGATTAATGTCTTCAAAGAGTTTTATGCAGGGGTTGAAAGGGAGACAGAAAGGTAATTGAAATACATAAGATCAGATAATGATGGTTAGTATAAAAGATTGTTTAATTATTATTATAGGTCACATGGGATCCAACATGAGATGACAGTTCCTGGTACACCTCAGCATAATACTATTGCAGAGAGGATAAACCGCACCATCATGGAAAAGATCATATGTATGCTTTCACAAGCGAAGCTACCTAAAAAGTTTTGGGATGAAGCTTTGAGGACTGCAGTTGATGTGATCAACTTGTCACCATGCACAGCCCTAGATAGTGATATTGTAGAGCATGTATGGTCAGGGAAAGATGTTTCCTACAAGCATTTGAGAGTATTTGGTTGTCGTGCATTTGTACATGTTCCAGATAATGAGAGGTCCAAGCTAGATGGTAAGACTAAAGAATGTATTTTTCTTGGCTACTTATATGATCATTTTGGTTACAAGCTTTGGGATCCAGAAAAGTAGAAGGTGTTCTAGGGCAGAGATGTGGTCTTCTTTAAGTATCAAACCTTTAAGGATTTGAAGAAGAATGCACCAGCCAAAACTTCTACAGAAGAATTAGCAGATTGTGACCTAGTTACTCCTCCAATATATCAGGGTGATTGGGGAGATGTGTAGGAAGATTGTGTAGAGCCTGATGTTGATCTACCTGCAAGACATATTGAGCAAGAAGAAGTTGGAGAGTAACTTTCAGTAGAACCTCAATTGAGAATATCTTCTAGATAAC
>LVTN01002052.1:22863-44934 GCA_001649415.1 Musa itinerans | reverse complement strand
TATGCACTAAAAGATTAATTTTTGACTCCTTCACTCTACTAGTGCCTTCATGAGTCACTTCGAGTATGTGCCAAATATCAAAAGCAGTTTCATAAATGGACACACGATTAAACTCGTTTTTATCTAAGGCACAAAACAAGGCATTCATAGCCTTTGCGTTTAAAGCGAAAGTCTTCTTCTCCAATTCATTCCAATCGTTCATTAGAAGAGAAGACTTTTAAAAGCCATTTTCTATAATATTCCATAATTCGAAATCCATTGAAATTAGGAAGATCCTCATTCTAGTCTTCCAATTTCTGTAACTCGGCCTATTGAACATGGGCTGACGTGTAATTGAATGGCCCTCTAGGTTGCTGACAAATGCCATATCTCTTGGGTTTAAAACCAAATGAGAGTGAACCTTGCTCTAGTACCAAATGTTAGGATCAAGAGCGGCACTAAGAGGGGGGGTGAATTAGTGCAGCGAAAAACTTTCCCAATTTCAGAAAAATGTTTGTTTCGATTAAAACTAATTCCGACGAAAATGGTTTCAATTCAATCTGTTTCGGAGAGAATATGAACTTGAAAGCTTTTGTAAAAGTGTAAGAGAGGATTAAGGAGATTTGCAGTAATGTAAATTGCACAAAGGAAAAGAAAACCAGAATTTAGAGTGGTTCGGTGAATGTGACCTATATCCACTTTTGGATTCCTCCTCCGACGAAGTCTCCGACATCCACTACAGGCCTTCCTTCAATAAACGAAGGCCAACCACCTTTTACAGCTCTTTCTCCTTTTACTGAGTTTAGGAGACAACTCTTACAAGTCTCACTCCTCTTTCTTGGATGGTTACAACGTTAAGAGATGAAGGAGGAGAACTCTTCACTTTTACAACACTTTAAGTCTCAAGAACTCAAGATTATGCCAATAGCTTTTATGCCCTTTTATGCAGAAAAGGGTAGAGTTTTTATAGGCCCTAATGGCTTCAAAATTGGAGCCAAAAAGTGTCTCATCCCGGATTTCTAGGGTACTGGTAGTACCACCGCTTGACAGAGCTCGGAGACCGAGCTCTAGCGGTACTACCATTGGTAGCATTAACTGCCAGTGGTACCACCGCCCAGTCTAGGCAGTACCACCGTCTAGAAATCTTGGGGCATTGCTTTCCAAGCGGTGCCACCGCCGGCCATATTTTCAGGGGCTGAATTGGCTACCCAATTCGGCCTAATTCAACCCTATTAAGGGCCCAGTTGGCTCCTAATTAAGTTAGTGGGATTACCTCCCAATCCTAACTTAATTTATGCTCTAACTATGATAATTAAGACATATTTACAGTACTTCTTATTCCGGTGCGTCAATTGCTCTTCTGGTGAGCTTTTGGCGTACTTCCGGTGAACATCCGACGAACTCTTGGCAATGTTCTGGCGGACTCCCGGTAAGCTCCTACACTTTATGATGATCTTCTTGGCAAGTTCCGATGAGCTTCTTTGGCAAGCTCCTAGACTTCTTTCTTGGTTCCGGCAGAACTTCCGACGAACGTCCGGACTTTTGACGAACTCTCGAACTCCCAATGAGATCTCGATCTTGACTCTGGCACAACACTTGCTTTATGTCTTACTACTATCGTAGTTAATCTTGCACACTTTTCTCAATATATAGATTAGATCAAACAAATTATAATTGACTTCATCATCAAAATCCGAGATTCAATAATTAGTGCTGCCCATGTCGATGAGAACAGTGATCGGTTGTTATTTGAGAAAGCCTCTAACTTTCATCATTTGCGGGTTTACGTAGCTGTCTAGTGCATATACCATAAAGTCAGTCAGTTATGGCTCTTCTTCCATATCTTCTTCTTCATGTTTAAAGCTTTCTTTTGGATGTTTAATGACCTCTTCTTCTACTAGTTCAATCACAAGAAGTCTCCCTTTTTTACAGTGATGCTCGCGGCTCTATGGCTCGTCGCAATGCCAACATAACCCCTTCGCAGATCACTCCCAAAGCTCTTCTCTTGTCAGCTTTTGTGGTGTAGGGGCTTGACTAACAATAGGGGGGGCTGTGGGCTTTGGTATCACTGGTCGGGGAGCGACCCTAGTTTTTCGGGCTTCATAGTTCAATCGCTCCACTAAAGTTGTGCGAAAGAGATGGCTGTCATAACCGTGTACGGTTGTCGTGCTTTAACTTCTCCCCAGATCTCTAGCTTCAAGCCCTCATGAAGGTCCCCAATAGCTATTTTTCAGACCAATCATGAGTTTGATTAGATAACCTTTCAAACCTAGTTTGGTACTTCTGAATGGTGGAGGTTTGTCGGATCTTTGCTAGTTGTCTATCAATGTTCTCATAATCGGTTGATCCGATGTGGATCAATAGTCTTTCTTTGAATTGTTGCCATAAGTGGACTCCATGAGTTTGTTCAAACCAGTTAAACTATTGTATGGCATCCCCTTCAAGATGTATAGCCATAATTTCCACCATAGATGTGTCCACAGTTTTATGGTGCCGAAAATATCGCTTCGCACACGAGATCCAATCAATTGGGTCACCTTCTTCCCATCTAGGGAAGTCCACCCTCATGCATGGATAGTAGGGATCGGTCACAGAACCTCCCCTCTCCTAGAAGCTCTCTTCGATTAGAGCTCTCTCCTTGTTGTGATTTCTTCAGGCTCAGTGGTCGGCCCAAACTGAGTTGGGTAAAGAGAGTCCGAATCTTATCCTCCATTCGTGTCTCGAAGGCTTCGAATTTAGCATTGATTGCCTCCTCAGATGCCATAGCATATGCCTCTAAATCTATAATATTAAGATCTCTCTTTTGTTGTTGGGTTAAATGCATGTATTGGTTGAGAGAAGTGGTGGCGGTTGAGTCCTGTTTTGTGGTTGTTTTGTAAGAGCAAAATTATCATCGAACAAATAGCGGTTTCACGATGAAAATTCCAGCAAAAATTGAGAGATTTAAGAAGGGATTTTGATAGTAAAATCTTAGTCTAGATAATAGCAATGATGATAAATTTGATCAAGAAGATTTCAGCAGTATAACAATAACGAAATCAGTGCAAGTTGCAATAGCAGAATTCTCATCGAAAAATTTAGTTTCACGATGAAATTTCCAACAAAAATCGAGAGATTTGAGGAGGGAATTTGACAACAAAATCTTGGTTTAGATAATAGCAATGATGACAAATTTGATCAAGAGGATTTTTGAAGTATAATAGTAAGGAAATCGATGCAAGTTGCGATAGCAGAATTCTCATCGAAAAATTCTAGCGGTTTGTGACAAAAATTTGTAGTAATACAAGAACATTTTAGAGATGAATTCCTTAATAGATCAATCTCAGATGGAAGCCAAGATGATCTATGAAGCGTAAAAAAAAATTCATTCAAAAAGGATAGCAAATAGATCGATTTAATGGCAACAATATGCAGCTGAAATTTTCTGTAGCAATCCTTCATTTACAAAGATGATAACTTTTACGATGAAAGGAATTCGCAGCATGAGATAGATAAAAAGACTTCTTGATATTTTGAATGGAAAATTGCAGTAGCAAAAGGTATTGGTGATAGGAAAATACCATATCTCTGATGTAATTAGAGGTGACGGTAGTAGATTGATTTGATCTATGACAGAAGATGGTGATGGAGATGGAGACATCAAGAGCAATTGTGGGAATTGCTTGGCTGGTGGTGGGCAGCAGGGATGGCAACAAAAGCAGCAAGATCGCTGCTCTGATACCAGATGGTAGAACCTCAAAGGAATTCAATGTAGAATGATGTTTGAGGGAGATCACTTCTTAGAACGCTATAGGGGTTTCACACTCCTAGAAGTTGGCCATATGGCTGCAATTGTAGATAGATCTTATTCTCAAAGAGATGGAGGCTACATGCTTATATAGGGCTCCAAACCCTAGCCCTAGGGGTTGCTTCCTATGTGAGTTACCCCTTTTATCCTCAACCCTAACCAACCAGCCCAATAAAAGGGGGTAGTGGTTAGGAAGCCCAAAGGTCGAAATATAAACCCTAGCCACTCTTCTTTATATGATAGAGGTGGCTAGGTGGGGTTTATTACAATCTCACAGGGTTTTATTAGCTGCTTCTTGGCTGAGTAGGACCCAACCCGACTAGGGTCCTGTCACTATCCCCACGTTTTTATGGGCCCTATCATATCACAGAGCGTATTGGAGTCATGACGTATAGACTTAAATTGCTTAAGGATACCAAAATTCACCTTGTCTTCTATATGTCATGCTTAAAGCCCAAGTTGGGATAACACGAGTCACCCTAGATCCAACTGCCCAATACCATTGATGATGGAGATATTCTAATATGACCCTAGCTGGGTTGGGTCCTACTCAACCAAGAAGTAGCTAATAAAAACTCTGTGAGATTGTAATAAACCCCACCTAGCTACCTTTATCATATAAAGAAGAGTGGCTAGGATTTATATTTAGGCCTTTAGGCTTCCTAGCCACCCCCCAACTCCCTTTTACTGGGCTAGTCGGCTAGGGTTAAGGGTAAAAGGGGTAACTCACTTAGGAAGCAGCCCCTAGGGCTAGGGTTTAGAGCCCAATATAAGCATGTATCCTCCTTCTCTTTGAGAACAACATCTATCTATAATTGTAGCCATATGGCTGACTTCTAGAAGGGTGGAACCCCTATAGCATTCCAAGGATTAATCCCCATCCAAGATTAATCTACATAGAATTCCTCTGGAGTTCTATCATCTGGTATCAGAGTAGCAATCTTGCTGCTTGTGTTGCCACCCATGCCGCCCACCACTAGCCAAGCAATTCCCACAATTACTCTTGATGTCACCATCTCCACCGTCATCTTCTATCGTAGATCAAATCAATCTACTATTGTCACCTCCAATTACATCAAGAGATCTAGTATTCTCATTGTTAGGATCGAGAGCACCACTAAGGGGGGGGGGTGAATTAGTGCAGCGGAAATCTTTCAACGATTAAAAACGAAAGCTGCGTTCGTTCGATAAAGACTATTTTGATGCAAAAGCCGATTCTAAGATCACTTATGATTAAGTGCAGTTTACATCCAAACACAGTTTGCGTCTAAGCGCAGTTTACGCAGTTTGCGTCTAAATGCAATTAGCGTCTAATCAAAAGTGTCAAATCCTGAAATTCTGGGGTCTTGCAGTTTTAACCGCCTAACTGGGGCGGTTGCACCGCCTGACTGGGGCGGTTGCACCGCTTGGCAGAGCTCGAAGACTGAGCCCTGGGTGGTTCAACCTCCTGACATGGGCGGTTGCACCGCCCAGCCAGAGCTCGGAGACCGAGCTCAGGCGGTTCAACCTCTTGTCAGGGGCGGTTGCACCGCCCAGCCAGAGCTCGGAAACTGAGCTCGGGTGGTGCCACCGCCCACCCAGGCGGTGCCACCGCTGGCCAAAGTTCTGGGTTCGAATGGGCTGATCCATTCGGCCCAATTTGTGTCTTTCAGGGGCCCAATTTCCCCAAGATTAAGTTAATGGGATCACCTCCCATTTCTAACTTAATCATTGTGCTAACTATGACCTTTCTTAAGGCATATACTGCAGCTTGCTCCGATGCGTCAATCGCTTCTTCCGGCGATCTTCCGGCGAACATCCGACGAACCTTCGACGATGCTCCTGCGGACTTCCGGCAAACTCCTGGACTTGCGACGATCCACTTGGCGAGTTCCGACGAGCTTCTTTGGCAAGCTCCTGGACTTCTCGGATTTGTTCCCGCAGAACCTCCGACGACCGTCTGGACTTCCGTCGAACTCTCGAACTCCCAACGTGATCATAGTCTTGACTCCGGCGCAACTCCTGTTGCATGTCTTACTTTCATCGTAGTTAATCCTGCACACTTAAAACAAAACTTCAATCGAGATAATTAATCCTAAGCAATTAACCAAGTTGTCCGGCATGTCATTGGTCTCTCGACGCTTCGTCCGATTCTTTGGCGCATCGTCCTCTCGTGCGGCCTTTTGCCCAATCGGCCAGTTGACTCCGTAACTCCGATGTCCTTGGCGCAATATCTGCTCTTCTTGGCCCGATGCCCGAATCCACGGCCCGAAACCTTCTGTCGATACGTCGACCGATCCACCGGCCCGACGTCCAATCTTCTGACATGTTCTTCCGGCACAAAATGATTCTTCCTGCTTTAATTGTCTCATCCTGATCGAAGCATCCTGCGTTACTCAAAACGCAGATTAAAACATAAACACATATCAAGTGGTTTTATCATCAAAATACGAGATTCAACAAATTTTTCATTCAAAATATCAAGAAGAAGTCTTTTTATCTATCCCGTGCTGTGAATTTCTTTTGTCGTAAAAGTTATCATCTTTACGAACGAAGGATTGCTGTAGAAAATTTCAGTCGCATATTGTTGCCTTTAGACGATCTATTTGCTATTATTTTTTTAAACAAAATTTCTTATACGCTTCATAGATCATCTTGGCTTCCATCTAAGATTGATCTATTGAGGAATTAATCTCTAAAACGTTCTTGTGTTGCTGTAAATTTTCGTGCAAACCGCTAGAATTTTTCGACGAGAATTCTGTTATCGCAACTTATACTGATTTCCTTGCTGTTATATTGTTGAAATATTCTTGATCAAATTTGTCATCATTGCTATTATCTAAACTGAGATTTAGTTGTCAAATCCCCTCCTCAAATCTCTCGGTTTTTGTTGGAAATTTCGTCGTGAAACTGAATTTTTCGACGAGAATTCTACTATCGCAACTTGCACCGATTTCCTTGCTATTATACTGCCAAAATCTTCTTGATTAAATTTATCATCATTGTTATTATCTAGACCAAGATTTTGCTGTCAATATAAGCATGTAGCCTCCATCGCTTTGAGAATAAGATCTATCTACAATTGCATCCATTTGGTCAACTTCTAGGTGAGTGGAACCCCTATAGCATTCCAAGGAGTGATCTCCCTCAAAGATTAATCTACATAGAATTTCTCTGGGGTTCTATCAAAATGGTGGCTTTTTGATGCATCTCTAGCAACAACCAAAGGGGAAGAAAATAAAAATTGAAGGTCAAAATCTCGCTTAATTGCTTGCTGAATTTATCGACATTTTTACTGAATCGTGCAGTCTTCCTCCTACTCGGCAACATGACCATCGGATTCCAATTCTTCCAAGCAAACTACCAGCGAACACTCAGCCATACCTTTATCCTCACCTTTAGAAGGATGAAATTGAAAAGATTGTAAAGGAGATGCTTGAAACAATTGTGATTCGGCCAAGTTGCAGCTCCTATTCCTCACCGGTGCTACTTGTATGCAAGAAGGACAGAACTTGGCGGATGTGCATCGACTACCGAGCTTTAAATAGCATCACCATTAAGGACAAGTACCCAATACCAGTGGCGGATGAACTTCTTGATGAGTTAAAAGGAGTTCGAGTCTTCACGAAGTTGGACCTCCAATCCGGTTACCACCAAATTATGTTATGTGAAGACGACATTCCAAAAACTGTATTTTGTATATATAATGGCCATTATAAATTCTTGGTAATACCTTTTGGACTCACTAATGCTCCCTCAATCTTCTAAAGTCTCATGAACGATATTTTTTAGATTTTTTTCACAAATTTATGCTAGTATTTTTTGATGATATTCTCTTAAGACTCAGTTTTAGCATTTACGGGTTGTTTTGATGATCCTTCGGGAGAATACTCTTTTTGTTAAGTAGCCAAAGTGCAGCTTTCTCCAACAAAAAGTAGAGTACCTTGGGCACATAATATCAGGAGTGGCGGTAGATCCAACAAAATTGAAGCAATACAGGGCAGGCCGAAACCTACAAACATGAAATTATTGCGCGGGTTCCTTGGACTATCGGGCTACTACCAAAAATTTGTGAAGGACTTTAGGAAGATCAGTGCACCTCTCACTTTTCTACTGAAAAAAGATGCCTTTCAATAGTCGGACAAAGCCTCCGTTGCCTTCGACAAACTTAAGGTAGTCTCCGTTCTCATGAAAGATGGTCGACCACTCACATACACCAGCAAGGTGTTGTCTCCCTCCCATAAAAAAATGTCAATATATGATCAGGAGATACTCGTCATTATGCACGCAGTAACGAGGTGGAGACCCTACCTAATCGATCAGCGATTTCAAATTAAAACCAACTATAGAAGCCTCAAGTACTTTTTGGAGCAGAAGATATCATCCCCTAAGCAGTAAAAATGGGTACCAAACTTCTATAATTTTATTATAAAATTATTTACAAAACAGGGAAAGAAAACGTTGGTGCAAATGTACTCTCACGGCTACTTGAGTAAGCTAAATTTTCTACCATCTCCCTTCCTACCACCAGCTTCCTCAAGGACATTAGGGAGGAATGGAAGAAGGATCGAGAGATCAGCAACATCATAAAAAAATTGGAGGATCCAAGTGTAATAGCCCACTACACTTGGGATTCGAGGGATCTACGCTACAAAGGTCGCATTGTGCTTATACCCGACTCCCCTTGCATCAAAATTATTCTGCACGAAATGCACTCCACACATTTAGTAGGGCACCCCGGATTTCTAAGGACCTACAAAAGAGTGAAGTAAAATTTTTATTGGAGAGGGATGAAAAAAATTATTTCTGAATGTTGCACAATGTGATGTATGTCAACAACAAAAGGGTGAAAAAGTGGCAAGTCCTGGGAAGTTACAAGTACTACCCATACCAGACTCGGTGTGGACTAACATCTCCATGGGCTTCATCGAAGGGCTGCCACCTTCTAGAGGTAAAAGAAAAATCCTCGTGGTGGTTGATCGACTTACGAAATATGCTCATTTTTGTGCTGTGCAAAATCCCTACACTACTACTAGTATTGCTCAGATTTTCATAGAAAATATTATTAAACTGCATGGGATACCAAGGTCCATTGTAAATGATCATGATACTTATCTTCACTAGTAAATTTTGGACCGAGTTATTTCAGTAATAGGGCACCAAACTCAAGATGAGCACCGCATATCATCCATAAACTGATGGACAAATAAAGGTGGTGGACATGTGTTTAGAAATGTACCTTCAGTGTTTCACTAGTGACCGGCCAAAGGAGTGGGCGAAATGGCTTCCCTAGGCCAAATGGTGGTATAATACTACATATCATTCATCTACAAAATGTGCCCCATATGAAGCACTGTATGGTCGGCCAACCCTTGTGATTCCAAAGTATGTAATTGGCTCGACCAAGGTAGATCAGTGTTTGATTGCAGATTCTAAGCTTGGGGTTGATCTCTTTAGGGGATCAGCCTCCTTGTAACTCTATAGGGGTTCCTTCCTCCAGATTGCTATTCAAATGCTGCTAAAAAGATTTATCTATTCCTTTCAAAAGATGATGAATATATGACTATTTATAGGGCTTCTAAACCCCAACTCCTAATATGACTCCTTCTCAAGACTCCTACTTCTAATCAACTCCTAATAGGACTCATACTCAAGACTCATACTTCTAACCAACTCCTAATGCTTCTCTAAGAAGCAACCTTCAAACTAATCCTAACCCTAGCCAGCCTCTTCACCTCTTTAATAGGGGTCGGCTAGGTAGGTTTTATATGAATGCCCCTTTCAATGAAACTCTATTAGGACTCTCCTAGCTAGAGTCCTAATAGACCCGCCCTCTTCAAATCAGCCTTGTCCTCAAGGCGTTAACAATCCATGAATTCTGAGAATTTGATCTTCATGTCGTCATATTTCTCCCAAGTGGCATCTTCTACTGGTAGGTTCATCCATTGTATTAGCACTTCAGTAGTGGGTCAATGTCATTGAGTCACAATCTGCCAATCAATAATAGCACTTGGTTGGGTCTGGAGTTCTCCTTAGGTAGTCATATTTGGTAGATGGTTTTGGGCTGTCTTATTTTGTCCTAGCTTGAGCTTTAAACATGACACATGGAAGACTAGATAGATTCAGGAGCAAATGGGTAAGTCCAATCTATATGCTACCGCTCCGATGTGCTCCAAAATTTGGTAGGGTCTATAGAACCGAGGTGAAAGCTTCATAGATGCTCTGGTCTGGATTCATGTTTGCTTGTATGGCTGGAGCCGTAGGAAGACCCAATCTCCTACTGAAAATTCTCAGTGTTGATCATATTGCTGTTTCATTCTTACTTGAGCTATAGTGAGATTATCTTTTAGCAATTTCAACATTTTGTCTCTGTCCTATAGTACTCTATCTACTTGTTCTACTTTAGAGGTGCCCAACACATATTTTGGGATCACAAGGGGAGGTCGGCCATACATAGCCTCATAGGGAGTACATTTTGTGGATGAATGATAAGTTCTATTATATCACCACTCGGCCCAGGGAAGCCACTTTGTCCACTCTTTTGACTAGTCACTAGTGAAGCATATGAGGTTTGTCTCCAAGCACCTGTTCACCACTTCAATCTGGCTATCAGTTTTTGGGTGATATGCTGTACTCATTTTCAATTTAGTACCCTGCATCTGGAATAACTCTGTATAAAATCTGCTCATGAAGACCCTATCGCGATCACTTACAATAGATCTCGGCGTCCTATGCAATTTTATAATATTCACCAAAAAGATTCGAGCAATACTAGGAGCAATGTAGGGATTACAAACAGCACAAAAGTGAGCATACTTTGTAAAGCGATCAACCATGACAGGAATTGTACCATTTCCTTGTGATGAGGGAAGCCCTTCGATGAAGTCCATTGATATATTAGTCCATATTAAGTCCAGGATGGGTAAAGGTTGTAGCTTTCCGGGACTTGCCATTGTCTCGCCTTTATGTTGTTGACATATATCACATTGTGCCATAAATTTAGCAATAATATTTTTCATCCCTATCCAATAAAAATTTTGCTTAATTCTCTTATAGGGTCTAAGGAACCTAGGGTGCCCAACCCAAGGTGTGGAATGCATCTCTTGAAGGATGGTCTTTATACAAGTAGAATTTGGCACAAGCACAATGCATCCCTTATAGCACAATTCTTTTGAGTCCCAACTATAATGAGCCACAGAGTTTGGTGTTTCCTTCAATTTTTTTATGATCTTACTGGTCTCTAGATCTTCCTACTATTCCCTCTTAATATCCTCAAGGAAGTCACTGGTTGAAAGTGAAACGACCGAAAATTCAATTTGCTCGGGTAGCCACGATAAGCGTATATGCAATAACATTCTCTTTCCCCTTTTTGTAAGTTATTTCATAATCATATCCAAGAAGCTTTGTTACCCATTTTTGCTACTCAGGGGAAGATATCTTCTACTCCAAAAAATATTTTAGGCTTTTATGGTCAGTCTTGATTTGAAAGCATCGCTTGATAAAGTATGGTCTCCATTTGGTCACCGCATGCACAATCGCGAGCATCTCCTTATCGTAAATAGTCATCCTGAGATGGGAAGGAGATAATGCCTTACTACTATAAGTGAGAGGGCAGCCATCTTACATTAGTACAACACCAATTCTGACTCCGGAGGCATCAACTTTAATAACAAAAATCTTGCCGAAGTCATGTAGTGCTAGTACAGGCATTGTCGTCATTGCGGCTTTAAGTTTGTCGCAGGTGGTGGTGGCTTTGTCCGACCATTGGAAATCATCTTTTTTCAACAAGAAAGTAAGGGGTGCATTGATCTTTCCATAGTTTTTCACAAACTTACGGTAATAGCCCATTAAATCGAGAAAGCCATGTAGCAATTTTTTGTTCCTCGGAGTCGGCCAATTCTGCATTGCTTCAATTTTGGAGGGGTCCACCGCCACATCTTCCTATGATATGATATGCCTAAGATATTCCACCTTCTATTGAAGAAAGCTGCACTTCGATTTTTTGACAAAAAGAACATATTCTCACAAAATCGTCAAAACAAGTTGTAAGTGTTGAAAATGACTTTCAAGAGAAGGGCTGTAAATAAGGATATCATCGAAGAAAACTAGGACAAACTTATGAATATAATTCTGGAAAATATCATTCATAAGGCTTTGGAAGGTGGAGGGAGCATTGGTGAGACCAAAGGGCATTACCAAAAATTCGTAGTGGTCGTTGTGTGTTCGAAAGGCTGCTTTTGGTATGTCTTCTTCGCACACTCATATTTGATGCTACCCAGATCGAAGGTCCATCTTTGTGAAGACTTGTGCTCTCTTTAATTCATCAAGAAATTTATCTAATACTAGAATAGGGCATTTGTCCTTGACGGTTATGCTATTGAGAACTCGGTAATCAATGCACATTTGCCATGTTCCATCCTTCTTTCGTACGAGGAGCACCGGTGAAGAGTAGGGGCTGCAACTTGGCTGAATAACTCTTGTTTCAAGCATCTCTTTTACAATCCTTTCTATTTTGTCCTTCTAAAGATATTGATACTTATATGGCTGAGTATTTGCTGGAGGTTTGCTCGGAAGAATCGGTATACAATGATCATGCTGATGGGTAGGAGGTAGGTTGCGCGGTTCGTCAAATATATCTGAAAATTCAGCAAGCAAAAGAAGTAGGTTTGGATCTTCAAATTTTGTTGGCTCTCCCTTAGTTTTCTGCTCAAGTTATACTAAAAAGCCGCTGCATGCTTTGTGCAAAACCTTCTCCATTCATTGTGTGAAAATTATCGTTACGTCACCCCCACGTTTCCCGTGCAGTATCACCTATTTCCCCTTATTGTAAAATTTCATAATTAGTTTCACAAAGTTTCAAAAAACATCACCTAATCTCATCAGCCATTCAATGCCGAGAACGGCCTCATAATCATCAAGAGGGAAGAAGAAGAAATTTGTAATTATCTCTTGGTCCTACAGCAACAATTTCACCCGCGAGCACCTATGATCACACTTCAAACTTCATCCGTCAATGACCTTAACGATTTTGGACCGAGTTATTTTAGTTACAAGGCACCAAACTCAAGATGAGCACAGCATATCATCCACAAACTGACGGCCAAACAGAGGTGGTAAACAGGTGTTTAGAGACATACCTTCGATGCTTCGCCAGCGACCGACCAAAAGAGTGGGCGAAATGGCTTCCCTAGGCCAAATGGTGGTATAATACTACATATCATTCATCTACAAAATGTGCCCCATATGAAGCACTGTATGGTCGGCCAACCCTTGTGATTCCAAAGTATGTAATTGGCTCGACCAAGGTAGATCAGTGTTTGATTGCAGATTCTAAGCTTGGGGTTGATCTCTTTAGGGGATCAGCCTCCTTGTAACTCTATAGGGGTTCCTTCCTCCAGATTGCTATTCAAATGCTGCTAAAAAGATTTATCTATTCCTTTCAAAAGATGATGAATATATGACTATTTATAGGGCTTCTAAACCCCAACTCCTAATATGACTCCTTCTCAAGACTCCTACTTCTAATCAACTCCTAATAGGACTCATACTCAAGACTCATACTTCTAACCAACTCCTAATGCTTCTCTAAGAAGCAACCTTCAAACTAATCCTAACCCTAGCCAGCCTCTTCACCTCTTTAATAGGGGTCGGCTAGGTAGGTTTTATATGAATGCCCCTTTCAATGAAACTCTATTAGGACTCTCCTAGCTAGAGTCCTAATAGACCCGCCCTCTTCAAATCAGCCTTGTCCTCAAGGCGTTAACAATCCATGAATTCTGAGAATTTGATCTTCATGTCGTCATATTTCTCCCAAGTGGCATCTTCTACTGGTAGGTTCATCCATTGTATTAGCACTTCAGTAGTGGGTCAATGTCATTGAGTCACAATCTGCCAATCAATAATAGCACTTGGTTGGGTCTGGAGTTCTCCTTAGGTAGTCATATTTGGTAGATGGTTTTGGGCTGTCTTATTTTGTCCTAGCTTGAGCTTTAAACATGACACATGGAAGACTAGATAGATTCAGGAGCAAATGGGTAAGTCCAATCTATATGCTACCGCTCCGATGTGCTCCAAAATTTGGTAGGGTCTATAGAACCGAGGTGAAAGCTTCATAGATGCTCTGGTCTGGATTCATGTTTGCTTGTATGGCTGGAGCCGTAGGAAGACCCAATCTCCTACTGAAAATTCTCAGTGTTGATCATATTGCTGTTTCATTCTTACTTGAGCTATAGTGAGATTATCTTTTAGCAATTTCAACATTTTGTCTCTGTCCTATAGTACTCTATCTACTTGTTCTACTTTAGAGGTGCCCAACACATATTTTGGGATCACAAGGGGAGGTCGGCCATACATAGCCTCATAGGGAGTACATTTTGTGGATGAATGATAAGTTCTATTATATCACCACTCGGCCCAGGGAAGCCACTTTGTCCACTCTTTTGACTAGTCACTAGTGAAGCATATGAGGTTTGTCTCCAAGCACCTGTTCACCACTTCAATCTGGCTATCAGTTTTTGGGTGATATGCTGTACTCATTTTCAATTTAGTACCCTGCATCTGGAATAACTCTGTATAAAATCTGCTCATGAAGACCCTATCGCGATCACTTACAATAGATCTCGGCGTCCTATGCAATTTTATAATATTCACCAAAAAGATTCGAGCAATACTAGGAGCAATGTAGGGATTACAAACAGCACAAAAGTGAGCATACTTTGTAAAGCGATCAACCATGACAGGAATTGTACCATTTCCTTGTGATGAGGGAAGCCCTTCGATGAAGTCCATTGATATATTAGTCCATATTAAGTCCAGGATGGGTAAAGGTTGTAGCTTTCCGGGACTTGCCATTGTCTCGCCTTTATGTTGTTGACATATATCACATTGTGCCATAAATTTAGCAATAATATTTTTCATCCCTATCCAATAAAAATTTTGCTTAATTCTCTTATAGGGTCTAAGGAACCTAGGGTGCCCAACCCAAGGTGTGGAATGCATCTCTTGAAGGATGGTCTTTATACAAGTAGAATTTGGCACAAGCACAATGCATCCCTTATAGCACAATTCTTTTGAGTCCCAACTATAATGAGCCACAGAGTTTGGTGTTTCCTTCAATTTTTTTATGATCTTACTGGTCTCTAGATCTTCCTACTATTCCCTCTTAATATCCTCAAGGAAGTCACTGGTTGAAAGTGAAACGACCGAAAATTCAATTTGCTCGGGTAGCCGCGATAAGCGTATATGCAATAACATTCTCTTTCCCCTTTTTGTAAGTTATTTCATAATCATATCCAAGAAGCTTTGTTACCCATTTTTGCTACTCAGGGGAAGATATCTTCTACTCCAAAAAATATTTTAGGCTTTTATGGTCAGTCTTGATTTGAAAGCATCGCTTGATAAAGTATGGTCTCCATTTGGTCACCGCATGCACAATCGCGAGCATCTCCTTATCGTAAATAGTCATCCTGAGATGGGAAGGAGATAATGCCTTACTACTATAAGTGAGAGGGCAGCCATCTTACATTAGTACAACACCAATTCTGACTCCGGAGGCATCAACTTTAATAACAAAAATCTTGCCGAAGTCATGTAGTGCTAGTACAGGCATTGTCGTCATTGCGGCTTTAAGTTTGTCGCAGGTGGTGGTGGCTTTGTCCGACCATTGGAAATCATCTTTTTTCAACAAGAAAGTAAGGGGTGCATTGATCTTTCCATAGTTTTTCACAAACTTACGGTAATAGCCCATTAAATCGAGAAAGCCATGTAGCAATTTTTTGTTCCTCGGAGTCGGCCAATTCTGCATTGCTTCAATTTTGGAGGGGTCCACCGCCACATCTTCCTATGATATGATATGCCTAAGATATTCCACCTTCTATTGAAGAAAGCTGCACTTCGATTTTTTGACAAAAAGAACATATTCTCACAAAATCGTCAAAACAAGTTGTAAGTGTTGAAAATGACTTTCAAGAGAAGGGCTGTAAATAAGGATATCATCGAAGAAAACTAGGACAAACTTATGAATATAATTCTGGAAAATATCATTCATAAGGCTTTGGAAGGTGGAGGGAGCATTGGTGAGACCAAAGGGCATTACCAAAAATTCGTAGTGGTCGTTGTGTGTTCGAAAGGCTGCTTTTGGTATGTCTTCTTCGCACACTCATATTTGATGCTACCCAGATCGAAGGTCCATCTTTGTGAAGACTTGTGCTCTCTTTAATTCATCAAGAAATTTATCTAATACTAGAATAGGGCATTTGTCCTTGACGGTTATGCTATTGAGAACTCGGTAATCAATGCACATTTGCCATGTTCCATCCTTCTTTCGTACGAGGAGCACCGGTGAAGAGTAGGGGCTGCAACTTGGCTGAATAACTCTTGTTTCAAGCATCTCTTTTACAATCCTTTCTATTTTGTCCTTCTAAAGATATTGATACTTATATGGCTGAGTATTTGCTGGAGGTTTGCTCGGAAGAATCGGTATACAATGATCATGCTGATGGGTAGGAGGTAGGTTGCGCGGTTCGTCAAATATATCTGAAAATTCAGCAAGCAAAAGAAGTAGGTTTGGATCTTCAAATTTTGTTGGCTCTCCCTTAGTTTTCTGCTCAAGTTATACTAAAAAGCCGCTGCATGCTTTGTGCAAAACCTTCTCCATTCATTGTGTGAAAATTATCGTTACGTCACCCTCACGTTTCCCGTGCAGTATCACCTATTTCCCCTTATTGTAAAATTTCATAATTAGTTTCACAAAGTTTCAAAAAACATCACCTAATCTCATCAGCCATTCAATGCCGAGAACGGCCTCATAATCATCAAGAGGGAAGAAGAAGAAATTTGTAATTATCTCTTGGTCCTACAGCAACAATTTCACCCGCGAGCACCTATGATCACACTTCAAACTTCATCCGTCAATGACCTTAACGTCAAACCTACTATAATTCTTGAGGTAAGGCCATCTGGGCAGCAACCTTGCTATTCATAAAATTATTAGTGCTCCCGGTGTCAATAAAACGGTGATAGGTTGTTGCTTCATAAGTCCTCACACTTTCATCATTTGCGGGTTCGCATAACCGACAAGGGCATGCATCGTAACATTAATCGGCTGCTGTTCTTCATCCGTGACCTCTTCCTCATGCTCCTAGACCTCCTCATCCATATCTTCAAGAGGTTCAATTAGTAGGAGGTTATAACATCCCCCATTTTACAAAATTTTATAGATACTTGTTTGTAAATATGAGGATTAGCTAATAATTCTTTTGTATTAAATAATTTTATATTAGAAGTTTATGGCTAGGGACCTAAATATGAAAATTAAAAATTTGATATGATTTATGAAAGATTCAGATTTAATTTAAAGAAAAAAAAATGGTGGACATGTGTCACTAGCTAACCGAAGGTTGGTGCCACCTATGTTTGTTCTAAGGATGACACATAATGCTTGCCACCTTGCAAGCCTTGTATTAGCAAAACCTAATGCAATTAGAGAAGAAACTAAAGGAAAGCTTAACTAAAGGAGGAAAACTTAAGAGTTGTAGCCAACGTGGATTTGAGAAGAGAAGAAGAAGAAGAAGAGGAATTGAAGAAGAAGAAGAAGAAGCTTTGCTTGAGGTTTTGCATCAACTCCCTATATTTGGGAATCAAAATTTTCTAAGATAAGTGTTCTAACCCCATCCCATAGTAATCCTAATCTTTGTTTTTATTTTAATTCTACATAATTCAAAAGCTTTCAGCTTAGCACCAGACCTTTCTTTTGTTTTGATACAAAGTCATGGATCTAAATTTTAGCACTAAACTCTGATTTAGGCAATTCCTAGTCCATTTGAAAGTAGACTCAAAGATCTTTATTTTGATACCTAGATTGAATGATTTAGAGTTTAAATGCCTATAAAGACTTCTGTTTCAATTAACCCTACATATTCTACAAAACAAGGACTATAATTTCTGACCTCTTGTTACATAACTACTTATAACATTCTGTTGGAAACTCAGATTCATGTAACATATGATTTATTAGAAACTAGACTCCAACTTCTTTTTGTGCTTTCCTAATTTGAAATTTTTAGAGTACAATTGTAAACTAAAACATCTATTTTCATCGACCCTATGGATTCAATAAAATAGAGCTAATGTTTTCAGATATTTTGCTATGAAATTATTTGTAACTCCCTGCAGTAAACTCTAATTCACGAAAAACTTATTTTTCCTAAAACTAGATTGATACATCTTTCGAATGACACCTATTTTGTATAAATTAGATTATAATTAGTTATCTAAATAAATCATGCAATGTACCTCTCAAATTCTATCAAAATCGAGCTTTGGTCGATTTCACCTATTCTTGTTTCATCTCTTTGGAAATTAATTTCAGCTAAAATCTTTACTTCCGTTGAGCTTTATATTATTGCTTCAAATTACTATATACTATTGTCCTACAAGTATTTGCATACTTGAATCTGTGATGTAAACTTCATGTTTGTATCGTAATGTTTCGTATGGGCACATACATTCCGTTGCTCCGCATGTGTTTCCGATATGTGCCAACCTTATTGTTCACAATATCCTTTTGTACTTTGGTGTTTGTGGGATTATTTAGACCTTTGCTAGAAATGGTAAAGGGTATGTGCTTAGAACCCGCGATGCTCTAGATTATGTTTGGGATCCCACTTCACCTTCTATCTGTTTGGTATGATATCCAAAGCTTTGTTTATGTGCTTTTATATATGCTTTGGATAAGAATAAAATGTATACAATGTCATATGCGACGTTAGAGCTTCTGTTTCGTATATGTTTGTTAATATGTTCCGAAATGTTTCATTTGTTATTGATATGCTCTGAAATATGTCATACATCCTTGATATGCTCTGAAATACTTCATATGCCATTGATATGCTCCGTAACATTTCATATGTCATTGATATCCAAAATGCTCCAACTAATCCTACTCCTTTGCTATGAACAAAACATACTTTGAATGATATGACATTGTAATTTTACTTCATATGCCATTGATATGCTCCGTAACATTTCATATGTCATTGATATCCAAAATGCTCCAACTAATCCTACTCCTTTGCTATGAACAAAACATACTTCGAATGATATGACATTGTAATTTTACATTCATTGAGTAGCTATCTATGAACTCTTGTATCCTCGCCTTGTATTTGGTACCTTATTTGTTTGAAACTATCCTCTTTCATCATGGATATATTAGTCGCTTGCTAAGCTCTATATGCTCACTTCGTTGTTAATAATTTTTTTCAGGATAGCTTGTCGCTTGCTAAATGTTTAAATTGGGCTAAGGCAGTGGAAAGCTAGAAGACTTTAGGTAAACCTTTATTAGACGATATGTTTTTGTTATATAAGTATACTTGGTATCTAATAGAATGTTTATGGTAAATATGGGAATGTTAAGTTAAAATAGTGTAATGATATAAACATGTGGTACATATTGGTTTTGTGATTGTATAGATTCTCATGATTATGGAATTATGATTTAGTTATGGTTTAGTTGAGTTGGCTTTAGATTTTGTGAATCAATGCGTGATATGATGGTATGATTATAAACTGCACATGTTTTATAAATTGTGGATTATAGATGTGAATTTTGACTTGAGTGTTTTCTTAGTAGCCTTAAATATGTGTTTGAATCCTGGATGGTTTATTG
This sequence comes from Musa itinerans, assembly GCA_001649415.1. Taxonomy (NCBI): domain Eukaryota; kingdom Viridiplantae; phylum Streptophyta; class Magnoliopsida; order Zingiberales; family Musaceae; genus Musa; species Musa itinerans. Next base: position 25,522 of record LVTN01002052.1, on the reverse strand, counting down.
AATTATAATATTATCAATTTTGAGTTAGGTTCACACCTCCTGAATGAGGATTAAATTCAAGGGGCATGACAGAGATGGTCTCAGAGCGTGGTTTGAGGATCACTAAGACATTTGATTTGTTTAATGTGCAAAATATTTTGAGAATTAGTAAATTATATTGAAGTCTAGTAAATTATAGTGATCAGTGAAAATTTTCTTTAATGTCTTTTAGGAATCTAGGATGACGAGAACATTTGGTCCTCCTACTTCATTTGCTTATGATTATTCAAGGAGGAAGAAAGGGTTGATTGGGGATATTAAATTAGAGTGGCGTAGCAGAAGAGTGGTGAACCTAATTCATTGGTGGCCGAATAGTGGCTGAATAATGGGTGATGTGAATAAAGAAGATATTTGGTGTACGAAATTGTTCTAATGATCAAAAGATTTATTGGACCATTTGAGGTTCTTGAGACGGTTGGTTCTGTCACTTACAGGATTGCCTTGCCACTATTGTTATGCCATATCCATGATATATTTGATGTTTGAAAGATCAGAAAGTACATACTTGATCCCTCTCATGTTATTAAGTATGAACAGATAGTGATGGATAAAGACTTGTCTTATATGGAAGAGCCCACTCAAATTGTTGATAAGAAGGAAAATATCCTAAGGATTCGAGTCATCCCTCTTGTTAAATTGATCTAGAGACATCATTCTGGGGAGGAAACAACCTGGGAGCTTGAGGAAGAAATGAAGAAAGCTTATCCTCATCTTTTCATCGAATGAGGTATGATAAATTTAGAGGATTAATTTTTTCTTTTAAGGAGGGGAGAGTGTAACATCCCCCAATTTTGAAAATTTTATAAATGCTTGTTTGTAAATATCAGGATTAGCTAGTAATTCTTTTGTATTAAATAATTTTATAGTAGAAGTTTATGGCTAGGGACCTAAATGTGAAAATTAGAAATTTGATATGATTTATGAAAGATTCATATTTAATTTAAAGAAAAAAAATGGTGGACATGTGCCACTAGCTAACCTAAGGTTGGAGCCACCTATGTTTGTTCTAAGGATGACACATAGGCTTCTTTCATGCATGCTTGCCACCTTACAAGCCTTGTATTAGCAAAACCTAATGCAATTAGAGAAGATACTAAAGGAAAACTTAATTAAAGGAGGAAAACTTAAGAGCTGTAGCCCGCGTGGGTTTAAGAAAAGAAGGGAAGAAGTAGAAGGGGAAGAAGAAGAAAAAGAAGAAGAGGAATTGAAGAAGAATAAGAAGCTTTGCTTGAGGTTTTGCATCAACTTCCCATATTTAGGAATCAAACTTTTCTAAGGCAAGTATTCTAACCTCATCCCACAGTAATCCTAATATCTATTTTCATTTTAATTCTATATAATTAGAAAGCTTTTAGCTTAGCACCAGACCTTTCTTTCGTTTTGATACAAAGCCATGAATATGTAATTTTTGGTACTCTGACCTCTATGCATTATTTCAGGCCTAAATTTTAGTACTAAACTTTGATTTAGGCAAATCCTATTCCATTTAAAAGTAGACTCAAAAATCTTTATTTTGATACCATTTTAAATGATTTGGACTTTAGATGCCCACTAAGACTTCTATTCAATTTACCCTACATATTTTGCAAAACAGGGACTGTAATTTATGACCTCTTATTGCATAACCTGCTTATAACTTTCTATTGAGAACTCAGATTCAGGCAAAGTATAATTTATTGGAAACTAGACTCAAAATTATTTCTGAGCATACCTGATTTTAAATTTTTGGAGTACTATTGCAAATTGAAACATCTATTTTCATTGACCCTATAGATTTAGTAAAATAGAGTTGATGTTTTCAGATCTTTAGCTATGAAATTATTTGTAACTCCCTGTTGTAAATTCCAATTCATGAAAATCATGCAATGTACCTCTCAAATTCTGTCAAAATCGAGCTTTGGTCGATTTTACCTATTCTTGTTTCATCTCTTTGGAAATTGATTTCAGCTTAAATCTTTACTTCTGTTGAGCTTTATATTCTTGCTTCAAATTCTAGTATACTCTTATCCTACAAGTATTTGCATACCTGAATCTGTTATGTAAACTTCATGTTTGTATCGTAATGTTTCGTATAGGCACATACATTCCGTTGTTTCGCTTGTTTTTCCGATATGTGCCAACTTTATTGTTCATAATACCCTTTTATACTCTAGTGTCTGTCAGATTATTAAGACCTTTGCTAGAAATAGTAAATGGATTATATGGACCTTTGCCAAAAATGGTAAAAGGATTATCTGGACCTTTGCTAGAAATGGGAAATGGTAAAGGGTATGTGCTTAGAGCTCGCAATGCTCTAAATTATGTTTGGGATCCCACTTCACCTTCTATCTGTTTGATATGATATCTAAAGCTTTGTTTATGTGCTTCTATATATGCTTTGGATAAGAATGAAATGTATGCAATGTCATATGCGACGTTTGAGCTTCTGTTTCGTATATGTTATTTGATATGTTTTGAAATGCTTCATTTGTTATTAATATGCTCTGAAACATGTCATACGTCCTTGATATGCTCTGAAATGCTTCATATGCCATTGATATCTGAAATGCTCCTTACATCAATGATATGCTCCAACTAATCCTACTCCTTTGCTATGAACAAAACATGTTACGAATGATGC
>LVTN01002051.1:15320-36876 GCA_001649415.1 Musa itinerans | reverse complement strand
TACTGCAGCTTGCTCCGATGCGTCAATCGCTTCTTCCGGCGAGCTTCCGGCGATCTTCCGGCGAACATCCGACGAACCTTCGACGATGCTCCTGCGGACTTCCGGCAAACTCCTGGACTTGCGACGATCCACTTGGCGAGTTCCGACGAGCTTCTTTGGCAAGCTCCAGGACTTCTCGGATTTGTTCCCGCAGAACCTCCGACGACCGTCCGGACTTCCGTCGAACTCTCGAACTCCCAACGTGATCATAGTCTTGACTCCGGCGCAACTCCTGCTGCATGTCTTACTTTCATCGTAGTTAACCCTGCACACTTATCTCAACTTATGGATTAGATAACAAATGACAATTGACTTCATCATCAAAATCCGAGATTCAACAACATGTGTCATCACTCACGTGATTGGCTTGCAGGACACCTATAACTAAAAATGTTGGTCCTTTAACAAAAGTAGTGGGCTTTTGAGTGTTACTCACAAAACTGATTCAGTCGTTTCTATGTGCATGACATTTATTAGCAAGAATCAAGTTTAATGATTTTCTCCTAACTTTAAATTTTTCTAATATTTGTTATAATAACAAATTTTCCTTTTTATATGAATCTAATTCTTCACATTGAGTATAAGAGGTTAACATGAAATTATCATGCTTATTTTTAAATTTTTAAATTTACTAGAGAGAGAAGCATGATCATTTTTTAGCATTTTATATTTATTACTAACTAATTTAAAATCATCAAACAGGTTATTAAATGCATCAAGTAATTCATTATAAGGTAAAAAAGTTTCTTTTAAGTCACTTACCTTATCGTGGAGAGTCCTTAAAGCATAGTTTGCCACCTCATCTTCATTAGTTTGTTCGTCGTCTTTGGATGCACTCGATTCATCCCAAGTCACCTTGAGTGCTTTCTTCTTCTTTAGCAGCTTCTTCTTTTTCGATTGAGGACATTCACTTTTGAAGTGCCTCGACCTTTTGCATTTATAGTAAGTTATTGTGTCTTTTTTAAGTTTGTTTTTATTCTTAGATTATTGTTTTATGAACTTTTTAAAATTTCTTATGAGGAATCCAAAGTTATCATCATCACTTGAGCTTTCACTTGAGTTGTCTTCTTTTGTTCTAAGTGTCATATCCTTCCTGTTCTTTGAAAGGTTATTCTCATATTTGTCATGTGCTATACTAGTCATTTCATAAGTCATTAATGACCCTATAAGTTCTTCAAGAGGAAAACAGTACAAGTCCTTTGCTTCTTGAATAGCAATTACTTTTGGATCCTAATTTTTGGGAAGAGATAGTAAAATTTTAAAACAAGTTCAAAATTAGTAAAACCTTTACCAAGTGCTTTCAAACCATTGACAACATCTGTAAAATGGGTGTACATGTTACCAATGGTTTCTCTTGGCTTCATTCAAAATAATTCAAAACTATGTTGCAGAAGATTAATTTTAGACTCTTTAACTCTACTTGTGCCTTTATGTGTGACTTTGAGTGTGTGCCAAATATCATATGTAGTTTTGCATATAGAAAAAAGATTAAACTCATTTTTGTCAACAGCGCAAAATAAAGCATTCAAAGTTTTCTCATTTAAAGAAAACAATTTTTTCTCTAGATCATTCCATTTATTCATTGGTCTAGAGGATTTTTGAAAACCACATTCTACAATGTTCCATAAATCAAAGTCTATAGAAACCAGAAAAATCCTTATACATGTTTTCCAATACGTGTATTCTGTCCCATTGAACATAGGAGGACGAGTGATAGAGTAACCCTCTTGATTGCCAACTAAAGCTATTTAATCTCTCTTAGGTGTTAAACTAATCGAGAAAAGAAAAACTTGGCTTTGATACTAATTGTTAGGACTGTAAACAACACTAAGAGGGGGGGGGGGGTGAATTAGTGCTTTTGTAAAATTAGATCGATTTGAAAAACTCATTCAATAAAGCCCGTATCAAAAAAGATGTTTCATTTGAAAATATTCATAAGAGTAGTGAGTAAGTAAATCAGTTTATAATATAAATGAAAAGCATAGAGTAAATGCAAACTAATTTATAGTGGTTCGGTCGTTCTGACCTACATCCACTCCCGATTCCTCTTCCGTCGAGGCCACCAACTTTCACTAATGATCTTCTTTCAATGGGCGAAAATCAATTACCCTCTTTACAACTCTTTATCCTTTTCACAGGCTTCGGAGAGAATATTTACACCTCTCTTTTAGACCTCACTCCTCCTTAGAAAACTTCTAACTCTAGGAGGAAGAGAATCACTAACTAAAAAGAGATTACACAATTTTTTCTCAAGTATACTTTCCCATATTCTACACTTTTTCTTGCTTACCCAAGCAGGAATTAGTGGAGTATTTATAGACCCCAAATGACTACAAAAATTAGAGCCAAAATTTAAATCCCTAGGTTTTTAGGATACTGATGGTACCACCACCAGTACTGGGTGATACCACCACTTGCCAGACTGATACCGGACTATACCACCGCCTAGTCTAGGTGATACCACTGCCTGACATAGTTTGGGAGACTATGTCTAGGCGATACCATTGTTTGACACTAGCGGTACCACTGTTGGGTCTTTTGAAAGTACATTTCATACTTTTCCAGCTCACAAGAAGTTCCACGACCTGTTCTGGCGGTGCCACCACCTGACCCAACTTTGGGTCACTAAATGAGCCTCTTAATGAGCTCAACTTAGCCCCAGATCAGGCCCAATGGGCCCTTAATTGAGTTAGTAGGGTTAAAAAAAAACTAACTTAATTTGACCTAAACTACTTCGATCAAGACACAACCGATTACAAGACGAGAATGCTATGTTGTCCGGCATATCAGTAGTTCATTTGACTCTTTGTCCAAACCTTCATTGCATCGTCCTCTCCTTCAACGTATTGCCCGATCGGTATGTTGATATCCCGCAACATCCGATTTTCTTAGTGCAATATTTGATCCTTCTAACCCGATGCCTGAACTCATGGCATGAAGTCCTTCTACTGGCATGTTGACCAATCTTCTGACATGATGCTCTCTAACCCAATGTTTGATTCTCCTGCTTCAATCGATTTACCTTTCCATGATCGAAGTTAGTCTTGCATCACTCAAATGCTGATTAGATCATAATTTCATTAATTGACTTCATCATCAAATCTGAGATTCAATATTCTTCCCTTTTTTAATGATGACAACCAATTGAAGATGGAGTTTTAACTAAACTTTCCTATCAATATGCCATATTGAAATAAACCTTGAATTCAAAAATTGATAAATATTTCATCATTGCATGCATCATGAGTACTGAAAGAACCAATTGATCACATCATTACATACATTATAAAATCATGAGTATTTCATATATAATTTCAAAACATCAAAGTACATCATACCATGCATGATTCAAATTCAAATCATCATCATAACTTCTCTCCCTTTGTCATCAACAAAAAGGAGAAAAGTACAACTAGTAAGTTTTTTGAAACATGCAAGCTAGAAATTTTTTGGGATGTGCAAGTTAGCAATTTTTGCTTCTCTTGAGACATGCAAGCTAGCAATTATTGCTTCTCTTTTGAGATGTGCAAGCGAGCAATTCTTTGCTTTTCTTGAGATATGCAAGTTAGCATTTTTTTCTCCCCCTTTATCATTATCAAAAAGATGAGAATAATACATTGTTGTAATAATTTTCAAATCATTATAAATATTAATAATAAAGATAAATTTACATCAAGAGTGATCAATTTGATGATGAGATATACAATTTATGAATACAAGGGAGTCATACAACAAATTTGTGAATATCGAAAGATCAAGACTCATTTTGACAAATCTCTTCTTTAGTCAAAAGAAAGAATGATATGAGAACATATAATAAGAGATCTTGATTCATAAAAAAATTCAAGTTATAATTCCAAGAAATCAAGATTCGTTAGGATAAATCTTAACTTTAATGAAAGAATCATACGTGAACAAATAATAGAATAATCTCAAGAATTAAGTGAAAGATTTGGATAAAACTTATTCAAATTCAATTCATCAAATCATTAGAATCACTTTCATAGTTTATGAGATTCATTAAAATAAAATATATGTAAATAGATTCATTAATCTCTTATTGAAAAACTCGATAAAATTTAGGGATAGAAAAATTTTCAAGAAAAATGCATTCCATTTTTTTTTGTTTTAATTTGATTGATTTTATATAAGTATGCCCTTGTCTTTTATACCAATTCCATGTATTATCCATTAAAACCAAAAAATAAAAAATCATCAAGATCAATAGATTGTATAACCATAAACCATCTTCAATCAAAAGATTTATTACCAATGATTTTAATTCAAATGATCTTTCCTTTATTATTGTTATTTCACCTAGTGAGCTTTGAGAAGTGTGTTGGATCTTTGGTTATATGCCTTAAGCATCCATTGTCAAGATATCATTTTTGCTCCTAACTTTGGATTGTAGAGATGTCTACAAGAAATGTGGGTTTATTCTAAGTACCCATTTAACTTTGTGTCCCTCATGGTTAGATCTACCTATGTTGTTTTTTGGCATTAAGTCATTCATGGTTCCTTTAGGAACCCAAACTAATTTATGCAAGTCATACTTTTTAAAAGAATATTTATAAGCATAATAACCACATCTATTACAAAAATTACACTTGATCTTAGGGGGAACATGTAATGTTGGTCCTCTAACAAAAGTAGTGAGCTTTTGTTGACTGTTACTCGCAAAGCTAATTCTTTCCTTTCTATATGTATGACATTTATTAGCAAGAATCATGTTTAATGATTTGCTACCAACTTTAAATTTTTCTAATGTTTGTTGTAATATCAAAATTTTCTTTTTGTATGAATCGAATTCTTTACATTGAGTACAAGAGATTAACATGCAATTATAATGTTCATTTTTTAATTTTTCAAATTTATTAGAGAGAGAAGTATGATCCTTTTTTAGCATTTTATATTTCTTACTAACTAATTTAAAATCATCAAACAACTCATGAAATGCTCAAGAGAGAACATTTATACCTCTCTTTTAGACCTCACTCCTCCCTTAGAAAACTTCTAACTCTAGGAGGAAGAGACTCATCAACTAAAGAGAGATTACATAATTTTTTCTCAAGTATACTTTTTCCCTTTCTACTCTTTTTCTTGTTTACCCAAGCAGGAATTAGTGGGCTATTTATAGACCCTAAATGACTTCAAAAATTGGAGTCAAAATTTAAATCCTCGGGTTTTCAAGGTACTGGCAGTACCATCGCTAGTATTGGATAATACCACCGCTTGTAGATTAATACTGGGTAGTACCATCGCCTAGTCTGGGCAGTACCACTACCTGACATAGTCTGGGAGATTATGTTTTGGTGGTATCACCATTTGACACTAGCGATATCACTACTGGGTCTTCTGGAAGAAGTACATTTCATAATTTTTCAGCTCACGGGCGGTTCCACCACTTAACCCAACTTTAGGTCATTGAATGAGCCTCCCAATGAGCCCAACTTACCCCAAGATTAGGTCCAATGGGCCTCTAATTGAGTTAGTAGGGTCACATCTAAAACTAACTCAATTTGACCTAAATTACTTCGATCAAGACACGACTGATTATAAAATGAGAATGCTATATTGTCTAGCATGTTATTGGTTAATCCAACGCTTCGTCCAAACCTTCGACGCATCATCCTCTCCTTTGGCATATTGCTCGATCGGCATGTTGACCTCTTACAACATCCGATTTCCTTGGCGCAATATCTGATCTTTCTAGCCCGATGCCTGAACTCTGGCATGAAGTCCTTCTATCGACACGTCGACCAATCTTTTGAGATGATGCTCTCCGGCCCAATGTTTAATTCTTCTACTTCAATTGATTTGCCTTTCCATGATTGAAGTTAGTCCTGCATCAATGCTGATTAGATCATAACTCCATCAATTGATTTCATTATTAAAATCCGAGATTCAATAGTAATTGTTAAGTAGATTCAACAATAATAGCATGAAAAGATCAAAGATTACAAAGAACCTTGCCATCATTACAACTTAGTTTTATATTTGCATCGAGTAGAAACCTTCATACTTTTGTTGACTCAAAATCTTTTAATAATTATCTTTTTATAGCTTGTTTGAGAGATAAATATATATTCTTTTATATTTATCACTTTCAGACTAAGAAAAATATTAAGCTCCTCTAAGATTTTTATTTTAAATCGGAGAGAAAGATCACCATGAAGTTTTGAAATCTCTATTTCGTCATTATCGATGATGATCATATCATCCACATATGACAATAATATGTAGGTTTCTTTGTATTTTAATAAATAAGCTAAGATTGGAATAAGAAAAAAATAACCACAAAAATATAAGTATTGAGCAATTTTTTCGTATGATGCTTTGGAAGCTTGCTTTAACCCATAGAAAGCCTTCTTGAGCTTGCAAACATAATTTGGTTTGAACATAAAAGTATACCCTAGTGGTTGTTTCATATAAATGTCCTTATCAATTTCACCATATAGGAATGCATTCTTTACATTAAATTGCCAAAACTTCCATCAAAGATTAGGTGTTAGAGCAATCACTATCTTGATAGATGTCATCTTGGCCACAAGATTAAAGGTTTCCTCATAATCTTTTTCATATTTTTTAGAAAACCCCCCTTCCAATAAGTCTTGCCTTATAATGATCTATATTTGTCAGTTTAGTCCCATTTGTAAGTACCTAGATTGATATTTGTTAGCTTCGTCACAAGATTCCAAGTTTTATTTTTTTGAAAAGCCGTCATTTCTTCATTTATGGCATCCTCCGACTCTTTAACATGCTTGGCTTCATCAAAATGGGTAGGCTTAAGATCATCAATTGGTTTAGAAAAGAAATAGTAACATTTGTTTATATTGTCTCCATCTACGTAATATGGTAGTTTACAACTGCCTTTTTTATCCTCTCAATGTTGAAATTTTCTCTTGATGAATATCATTACTCCCCCTCTTGCTCTGCTTCATCATTGGTGATGAAGAAATAATAGTAGTATATACAAATGAGGAAGAAAATGAACCAAAATCCATAGGAGCATTAGATGATAAATGAGACTCAATCATAGGTTTTGAACATATATCACTTTCATTATTGTGATTAATATTTTTTAAAAAAATCTATCTTTGGAGGATAATAAGAAGAAATTTCATCAAATGCAACATCTCAAGATACCACATACCAATGTATTTGTGAATCCATGCATTTCCAACCTTTCCTCCTTTCATCATAGTCGAGAAAGATATATTTCTTAGCTTTAGCATCAAACTTGCTTATCTTTGAGTTTGGTTTATGAAAATAGCATGGAGAACTAATACTCTGAAATGTTTAACATTTGGTTTCTGACCAAACATGAGCTTATATATAGACTTTAGATTGATTGGACTAAAGAGACTTTGATTAATAACATAAGTTGCACTTGCCATACCTTTTGCCCATAATGTCACAGACAAAATTGTAAACAGGGTGTTCGATGTAATGCGTATGTATGTTAGTGTCTTTCAGTTTTATTTATTCTTGGCATAGAATATAAAGGGCTGGTAGTACACTTAGAAGCCCCATTTTCTTTGGTTTTGGTGGCCGTCCTAGGCTTGCGAACAAAGGTTGTGTCATGTGGGCACTTGTGGAGATTTCAGTCTATAGTGGACCATGTTGGACCCTTTGTTATCGTTCAGCTTGTAAAGTTTGTTTGTAATTTGCATTGGCTATAAAGTGTTTACAAAAATGATTGCTTATGGAACCCGAGTGAGATACTTTCTCTAACCCATTTTCTCTTTTGTAGATCCTAAGTGTTAAATCTCAGATTTTGATGATGAAACCAATTGATAATGTTTATGATTTGATCTATGTTTTGAGTGATGCAGGAAGCTTCAATTAGGGAGAGAAAATTGAAGTGGGAAGAATCATGTTGGGCTAGAGAAAAATATGTCAGAAGATTGGACATCGAGCTGAAGGATCGATCGATGTATCGGTAGAAGACTTTGGGCCATGACCGATTGGGCAATAGGCCGCAAGAGAGGATGATGCGACGAATAATCGGACAAAGCATCGATAATCCAATGACATGCCAGACAACACTTGATTCAAGCTTTGTAATAATTGTCTAGATCAAAGTGGGTTTTAAGTGTGCAAGATTAACTATGATAGCGATCAAGGCACATAAATCAAAATGAAGTCCCGGAGTCAAGAACGAGATTTTGTTGGGAGTTCGAGAGTTCGTCGGAAGTTCGAACGTTCATCAGAAGTTCTGTTGGAATTGACTGAGAAGTCCAGGAGCTTGCCATAGAAGCTCATCGGAACTCACCATGAAGATCATCGTGAAGTCCAGAAGCTTGCCGAGAGTCCGCTAGAACAATACCGAGAGATCATCGGAAGTTTGCTAGAAGATCGTCGGAAGCTCATCGGAAGAAACCTAGACTTACTAGACTTATTTAGCTTAGTGTATGCCTTAAAATTCATAGTTAGCCCATAATTGGGTTGGAATTGGGCTAACTCAATTAGGGGCCAATTGGGCCCAAGTTTGGGCTGTGTTGCGCTAAGTGAAAGGCCCAAACAGTGACCCAACAGGTGGAACCGTCATGACATAGTTTTCGAGACTATATCAGGTAGTGGTACTGCCAGACTAGATGGCAGTATCGCCCAATGGCAAGGTGTCAAGCGGTGGTACTGCCCAGTGTCAGTGTTAGTGTTAAAGGCGGTGGTATCGCCTAGCACAAGCGATGGTACCGCCAATACCCGGAGGACTCGGGATGAGATATTTTTAGGCTCCAAGTTTGAATTTAGTTGAGGCCTATAAATACCCCTCTTATCCCTAGTTAACACACACAATAATTGAGAGCAAAAAAGAAGAAAAACGTTGTTGTAATCTTGTGAGAACTCCTCTCAAAGCTCTAAGTGTTAGTGTAGTTTAAGAGAGGAGTAAGGGGGGTGTAAAGGTTCTCTCCTGAACCTGTCAAAAGAAGAATCGAGTTGTAAGGGCAGTTGATCTTCGCCCATTGAAGGAAGATCATTAATGGATGCCGATGGCCTCAACGAAGTGGATATAGGTCATGACGACCGAACCACTATATAACTCGGCTTGCATTTCCATTCTTGCAATTTATCTTTACTGCAAACTACCTTACCTGCTTATTGCTTTCACTACGCTTACCAATGAGACTTGAAGTTATCTTTCCGATATTAATTTTAATTGAATAAAAGATTTTGAGAACCAACGTAATTTTATTTGCTGCACTAATTCACCCCCCTCTTAGTGCTAACTCGTTCCTAACACTAAGGGACCGTATGAGGTTTCGGGGAGGTTGACTTTTGCGGACGGACAAACAAAGGTGCCGTATGACTTAAGAAAAACTAGCTAAGTCTATGATAGATGGTATCAGAGTGGGACAAGTACTAATAGAAACACTTGGCATGTAAACGTGGGGGACCTAACGGGGTTGCATTGAGTGTAGCCAGCATGCACGACCGTTTAGGGGAAAACGAGCATGGAGATGTAGGGAAAATGAGTCACTTAGAGGAGTGGGAATTTGAGATTGGCATTCAGAGAAATGACCAACCCTTCATGCAAGAGGCACCACAAGGATAAGCAAGCTAGGAAGAATGCATAGCTTACAAAGGTTGAGATGGCTAAGTTTAAACTACGACTCAACATTGGCAACCATACTTGATGGTGCTCAAGGCAAGCGAGGCGTTTAGTAAAGAATGAGACCATGTATGGTGGAATGGGTTGTTCAATGATCAAAAGAGTTGTGTAAAGCTCATAGAGATAAGGGGAATTGCTAACTTGAAGAATTCAGTACTTATGCAAGGGCTTGTATGTGAATAATGGAGTGTTCATGGCTATCCCAAGGCGATCGAAACTCGGTGCCATGGAGAATTGAAACTTTCTCTTCAGCATGAGAATGATATGTCCATAGGAGGCTAAAGGTTGCAGCGAGTTCAGCATATTGCTAGGCCTTGAGGGGTGTAGCAGGAGCTATATTGACGTGGAGTCGCAATCTAGCAAGTGCATTTGCACGAGGCAGGACAATGCACAGTTTAAGGGGATGGTGGTCTCCAAAACTTTCAAAAAGAAGGAAGTGAAGAGAAAAGTTGCTCCAATAGGATAGATATCTAGGGGGGATAAGTCCCGGCTCTCCAAAGGGAGAACCATGTGCAATGGATCACACATATTAAGGAGGGGTACCTCAAAGCAACTCCATAAAGCTTAATGGATCGAGCAAGCTGCGAGGAGTCATCGAATGATCTCCCTTGAGATAATGCATTAGGGAATGCATTGTGAGATCAAGTGGGGGAGCGATCAAAGGAAACACAAATGAAGGCACTCTTAGAGTCGATATGGAGATCAGACTCAATGGAGGGCTGACCCGTGGAATGGTGGGCATGATGACCATCATCAACTCAATGCAAATCGAGGAGCAGAGTAACTTAGGTGTAACTTGGCAAAGTACCCAAGCCACATAAAGGGAGCAAGTATAGAAGATGGAACATGGAGCAGAGGCATAAAGCTTTCCTTGGATAGAGGTCAAGGACATGAATTCTTGTAGAGGCAAGAGCAGACTCATCTTGTATGGTGCCAAATATGAAGGGAGCTTTTAGGCACATGCACCTTATCTCGGTGAAGCATTTGAAGGAGGAACTAAGGCAACTCAACTTACGAAGGCAAAGTTGGTCTTAGTAGGCCTTGGCATGGGGCAAGAGGATGTGGAGGCGGGCACTCTTTATGAATATGCTATAGTTCTACCATTCAAGTTGCCATGAAGGAAGTGGTGCATAGTGGAGATTGTGCTAGTAAGGGCAGAGGCCCAGGATCCAAACAATGGTGCACCAATTTCAGCGAAGTCGAGGGACTTCGGGAGCTATTAGACGACGGACTATCCTAGAGCAGTGTTTCGTCTAGGTGTGACCCGAGGGCGGGTGGACGAAAGTCGATTGCCAAAGAAGCGAGCACAATCAAAGGTAGAAGAGGCCCTATGATGTGTTGGTAGAGGCCACACATGGAGGGATCACAATCCAAGTTCATCCCACAAGGATCAAAATGTAATGGAGATGTCACTAGGAGGTGACATGGTGCATCGGATTATGGTGGAACAGTTCGTGGCAATATGATACATACGCAGGGCTAGATCATATGGAGGTATGATCGGGAGCTACTCGGAGCTCCACTTCGGTGAATAACATGATGGCAAGAAGGGCTATGAATTCAAGGAGTGGAAGTCATGGTACTACATAGGTGGGTCCTTCGTGCATGCATCAAATTTTACATCAGATGATAGCCTTGGTCATCAGCATAAGGGAGTTGTGTACCATTGAGGGAAAAGTTCGAATGCAAGTACCAGTGAGTCCCATGGTGGGGGACTTGATCATATAGAGGTATGATCGAAGCAGTTAAAGAGTTGGATTGCTTGAGAGCTTATATTCGCTTAAGGTAGCTTGGCAAGTTAGTGGACAAGGTAGAGTAAGCGAACGTTGCTACCAAGGAAGCTAAGGAGAACATAATCGGTGCAAACCCTACAATATGATGGCAGAGACCATGCATGGGAGTTGCAGTTTGTCTTTCCATTGACCAAGGGGAACTACTAGGAGAACATAGAGGTATTGAAGCGGGGGTTGAAAGGGGCGAGGAAGCGACGATGAGTCTAGTGGGACTTAACTACCAAAAACAAAGCATCGGTTGGAATGGAGGTGGACTCGACGGAGTGCCATAGTGCCTTAGAGGCAAATCTATCGATCATGAAGAAAGGGATGCAAATGTGAGGCGACGGATAGTAAGACCATGGGCATGGCAGCGCCATGGTATCACAAAGGCAGGACTTCCATGAAGTCATCGATCCCTTACTCTCATGGAGGGAGAGCACTTGGTAATGAAAGGGGCCGAGGAGGTGGAGAATGCAAAGGTAAACTCTAAGTATCGAGACAAGGCTGAAGGGCCAGAGGCTAGGGAACTTCGTAAGACTAGTGTCAACGAGCTTCTCATCAAGATAGCCGAAAGTGGAGGACTTTGGGATGATGCAAGAGTGCATGACCAAGGAACAAAGTAGGTAGTATGTAGTGCTGTACCTTTGCTACTCAGTGGAGTAGGTAGCTAGGTTGATAGAGAAGACGGTACAATCCCAAAGGCTACCAAAACTATTAGAGACTTACTCCAAGTTGGGGTGAAAACTTTCTGCATTCCAGAAGTTTGATGGCATTGAGAAGGTGAATCATAGTAACTAACTCAATACAAAGAGTGCAAACACTTCAAGTGCTTTAGAAGTGTGAGTAAAGAGCAGGCAAAAGCAAGTAACTAGCTCGATGCATGGAGTACAACCGTCGAGGAGGTGGGCGATGTCAAATAACCTTTGCCTTCTGAACTCTTAAGAGAACGAGCGATACTGAGTACCCCAATTTTCTTATCTATCCAGTAGAGGGGCTCTGCACATGTTCAAAGACCCTTTGAATAAACCAAATGGAAGACAATAGTTGTTAAATCCTCACTAATAGTGATTAGTGTTATTGAGAGTAGATTATCCACTTCATTTCCCAAAAGAATGCCAATCAAAAGTGAAAGTGATGCGAACCTACTTGTAAATGATAACTAAGTGAAAGAAGAGTTGATAGGCAAATTTTATGAAGGAAGGATCCAAAAACAAAAGTTTATAAGGCGATGCTCGTTAAAGCTCCAACAGGCATCCACCAAATTTAAGCGGCACGAGGCATTTGAGAGACTAACATATACTAAGGATGGTCTTTTCCTTCATTTGAAGAATCCGCAGGAACCAACAGAGATCAACACAACTCAGCTAACCCTACACTAGAGTTAGAGTCATTAGCGAGTTGAAGTAGTATGGCAGATCAAAAGTTCGACAACTCAACAATAGTGATGGAGAGCAGTTGGGAGCCAAGAGGTGCATTACAGCTAGAGTAGAAGATTAAAGACTCAACAAAGGCGAGGAGTTGCAGTATCAGCAAGGGCTTCGACGAGGACATCAAAGGAATAAGTGGTGGAGAATGTCATGGACAAAATTGTAAACGGGGTGTTCGATGTAATGCGTATGTATGTCCATATCTTTTGGTTTTATTTATACTTTGCACAACATATAAAGGGCTGGTAGTAGACTTAGTAGTCCTACTTTCTTTGGTTTTGGTGGTCGTCCTAGGCTTGCGAACAAAGGTTGTGTCATATGGGCACTTGTGGGGATTTCAGTCTATAGTGGACCATTTTGGACCCTTTGTTGTGCGACCGTTCAGAGCTTATAAAATTTGTTTGTAATTTGCATTGGCTATAAAGTATTTATTGAAAAGATTGCTTATAGATCTTGAGTGAGATGCTTTCTCTAACATATTTTCTCTTTTGTAGGTCCTAAGGGACCATAGGAGGTTTCAGGGATGTGAACCTTTGTGGACGGACACACAAGGGTGCCGCATGACTTAGGCAAAACTAGCTAAGTCCGTGACAATAAGGCATTTGGTAAATTATTTACATGAAGCCAATACTTAATAAGTCTTCGTGAGATATCAAATTTTTTATTTTTTTCATACCATTTTGTTGTGGTATATTTACACATGTAAGTTCATTTTTGATGTTATACTCTTTGCAAAAGGAGAAGAATATGTCATAAGTGAACTCTCCATCATTATCGGTGCATAACCTTTTAATTTTCCTTTCAAGAATACTTTCAATTATTAACTTGAACTCTTGAAAGTTTAAAAAAACTTTTGATTTTTCCGTCACAAAGTAGACCTATGTGAACCTTGTAAAATCATCAATAAAGAGAAGCATATAATGAGAACCTAAATGAGATGAAGTTTGAGTAGGGCCAATGAAATCACTATGAATAAACTCTAAGAGAAATTTACACCTTAAAAGTGATCTATCAAAATGTTGCCTATGTGCTTTACCATATTGATAACCTTCATAAACCTCATTATTACTAAAAGTAGTAAGATTAGGAAGACCATTAATTAACTTTTTTATATCATAATCTTTAATTTTAAAAAAATTATATAACCAAGTATAGCATATAGATTGATGCACTATCATTTGTACTAATCTTATCAACATAAGAGGTTGATGTTGACAAAATATATAAATCTTTTATCCTTTTACCAATATGTAGTATATATGCATTTAATCTTTTATATTGTGAAGAAACTTGAATTTATTAGGACAAAAAAGTGTTGAATCCTGAATTTTGATGATGAAATCAATTGATGAGTTTATGGACTAATATGTTTTTGAGATAAGTGACATACAAAATATTTTGATCATAAACTCGAACCATCAAAGAGCAAATTGTCGAAGTAGAAGAATCAGACATTATGCTGAAAAAGTATTATGTCAAAAATTGGATGTCGAGCTAGAGGATTGGTCGACATGCCAAAGATTGGACTTCGCATTATAAGTTTGAGCATCATGCTAGAAGGATCAAGTATTGCACCAAAAGATCGGATGTCGTGGGAAAGTTGACAAGTCAATAGATCGAGCGATATATTAAAGGAAATAATGATGTGCCGAAGGTTTGGATGAAGTGCTAGAAGATTAGATGACATGCTAGAATGGCATACAATGTGCTGAAAGCTTCATAATTGTGCCGAATATGTGGTTGGATTATTAAAGTCTTGATCGAGGTCTTTTTGAGTCAAATTGAGTTGGTATTGAGCCGAAACAATGCCAACTTGTCAAGAAACCCATTAGGCTTGAACTAAGGCCAAATTGGGCCTATTAGAAGGCCAAATCGATGACTTAAAGTAGGTTAGGCGAAGGTACCGCTAGGCTCAAGTGGTAGTATTGCTTGAGTTAACCGAAAAGTATTGTTTGTGATTTTTCGATGATAGTACTACCCATACTGGCGGTAGTACCACCTAAGCTAATTGTAGTACTAACAGAGCCTTGATTCATTGCCTTGTTATGGTGGTAGTACTACCTAGTGCCTGTGGTAGTAGCGCTAGTACGCTAAAATTTTGGGGATTTAAATTTTTGGCCCCATTCTTAAAACTTTTGTGGGTCTATAAATACCCCACTCATTCTTGCTTGATGGAACATGAATTCTTGAGTATAAAAGTATTGTAAACTCTCTCTTTAAGAAGTGTTTGAGTCTCTTTCTCCTTCTTGAGCTTAGAGGTGATTCTAAGTTGTAGGAGGTGAGAGTTCTTGTAAAAGAGAGAGTGTGAGGGTTCTTTTCTAAGCTTGTTAAAAGGAGAAAAGCTATAACAAGGGTAGTTGATCTTCGCCCGTTAAAAAAAAGATCAATAGTGAAAGTCAATTACCTCGAAGGAAGAGGAATTAGAAGTGGATGTAGGTCGGAAAGATGAACCATTATAAATCAATTTGCATCTCTTCTCTTGCCTTTGTTTTGTTATTACTTACTGATTTACTTCACTTGTTACCCTTACTCATACTTTTAGTTAAATGCATTTTTGATACGGATTTATCGATCTAACCTTAAAATCGTATAAAATTGTTATGGCACTAATTCATCCCCTCTCCTTGTACCATTACGATCCTAACAATTGGTATCAGAGCTCGATTCTCTAAGTTTGATCAACACATAAGAGAGATCTAATGGCTTTTTCAAGTACTAAAGAGGGTCACTCTTGTTGAATCCCAGATTTTGATGATAAAATCAATTGATAAATTTATGACTTATAAGCATTTGAGAAAAGTGACATAGGAGAAACTTTGATCTTATACTTAAATCGTGAAGCAGGAGAATCAAACATTGGGCCAAAGAGCATCATGTTAGGGATTGGTCGATGTGTTAGAGGATGGACTTCATGCCATGAGTTTGAGCATCAAGCCGAAAGAATCCAGCATTGTGCTAAAGGAGATTGGATGTTATAGAGGTTAACATGCCGATGGATCGGGCAATACTTCAAAGGAAAGGATGATGCATCGGAGATTCGGACGAAGTGCTAGATGAACAATGACATGCCCAAACAATATGCTTCATTATTATAAATTATTAAGTCTTGATTAAAGTAGTTTATAAGTCTAATTGAGTTGGTTTTAGGTGTAACCATGTCAACTTAATTAGGGGCCTATTGAGCCTGAATCAGGGCAGAATTGGGCCTATTAGAAGGCTAATTCAGTGATATAAAGTTGAGTCAGGTAGTGGCACCACTAGACTGAGCGTTGGAACCACTTGTGAGCTTAAAAGTACAAAGTGTACATTTTCGAAAAACCTAACGGTGGTACCGTTAGTGTCAGGCGATGGTACCGCCCAGACTAGCAGTTGTACCACCAAAATATTGTCTTCTAAGCTATATCAAGTAGTGCTACCACCCAAGCAGGTAGTGATGCCTCCCAAGCAGGCAATGGTATCGCCAGAGCCTGGTCTTCCAGCCTTTGTCATGCGATAGTACCACTAGTACCTCGAAAATCTAGGGATGAGACTTTTTGGCTCCATTTTTGAAGCTTTTAGGGCCTATAAATACCCTACTCATTCTTGCTTGAGATAGCAAGGAAAGAGCATGAAAAACTTGTAATTCTAAGTGTGTAAACTCTATTGAAAGTATTAAGTTCCTTCCTCCTTAAGCTTATAAGTCAATCTAAGGGAGGTGTGAGGATTACTTATAAAAGGGAGTTGTAAATGTTCTCTCCTAAGCTTGTAAAAAAGAGAAAAGAGTTGTAACAAGAGTAGTTCATCTTCAACCTTTGAAAAGAAGATCGTTAGTGAAAGTCGGTAGCCTCGATGAAGGAGTAATCGGGAGTGGACATAGGTCATGATGATCGAACCACTATAAATCTAGTGTGCATTTCCTTTTATGATCTTCATTGTTATTGCTTACTAATTTAATTGATTACTACACTTATATTCTATGTTAAACACATTTCTAATATTGGTTTCATCGAATGAATTTTTGAATCGTTTCTCCATTTCGAAAGTACTAATTCACCCTCCCCCCCTCTTAGTGCCTTTACAATCCTAATAGTTGGTATCAGAGCCTATTTCTTTCAGTTGGTTTAATACCCAAAAGAGATTAAATAATATTTTTGATAATCAAGAGGGTCACTCTATCACTCGTCCTCCTTTCTTCAATGGGACGGTCTATGGAATGTTGCTTTCTATGGATTTTGATCTATGGAATATTGTTGAGTTTGGTTTTCAAAAACCCTCTAAACCAATGAATGAATGGAATGATTTAGAGAAGAAAATATTTTCGTTAAATGCTAAAGCTATTAACGCTTTATTTTGTTCTTTAAACAAAAATGAGTTTAATCATGTTTCTATATTTGAAACTGCACATGATATTTGGCATACACTTGAAGTTACTTATAAAAGCACAAGTAGAGTAAAAGAATATAAAATTAATCTTTTGGTACATAGTTATGAATAATTTAGAATGAAGCCAAGTGAAACCATTTGTGACATGTATACTCATTTTATGGATGTTCTCAAAGGTTTAAAAGCTCTTGGTAAATGATTTACTAATCTTGAACTTGCTAACAAAATTCTAAGATCCCTTCTAAAATGTTGGGATCCAAAGGTAATTACAATTCAAGAAGCAAAGGACTTGAATAACTTTCCTCTTGAAGAACTCATAAGATCATTAATGACCAATGAAATGACTTGCAAGGTATATGATGAACATGAGGACAACCTTCCAAAGAATAGGAAGAATATTGCACTTAGAACCAAAGAAGACCACTAGAGTGAAAGATCAAGTGATGATGATGACTTGACACTCCTCATAAGAAAATTTAAAAAGTTCATAAAAAGGAACAAAAAAATCCTGTAAAACAAGACTCTAAGAATAAAAATGAACTAAAAAAGGACACATTCATTTGCTATGAATGCAAGAAGCCGGGGCATTTAAAAAATGAGTGTCCATAACTAAAGAAGAAGCTGCTAGCATAAAAGAAGAAGAAAGCACTCAAGGTAACTTAGGATAAATTAAGTTCATTAGAAGATGAGCAAACCAATGAAGATGAAGTGGTGAACTATGCATTGATGGCCTTCAGCAATAAGGTATGTGATTCAATTGAAATGTCTTTACCTTATAATGAATTACTTAATGTATTTCATGATTTATATGATGAACTTAAATTAGTTGATAAGAAATATTAATTGTTAAAAAAGGATCATATTTCTCTCTCTAGTAAATTTAATAAATTAAAAAATGAGTATGACAATTGCATGTTAACTTCTTGCACTAAATGTGAAGAGTTAGACTCAATTAAAAAGGAAAATGAGTTATAATACAAAATATTAAAAAAATTAAAAATTAAAAATAAATCATTAAACATGATTCTTACTAACAAAAGTCATGTACATAAAAAGGAAGGAAACAACTTTGTAAGTAGTAACACTCAATAATGATGGAGGATATGTCACTTTCAGAGATAATAATAAAGAAAAAATTATTAGTATTCGAAATATTGATGACAAATCGAATCTTTGATTGAAGATGTTCCTTTAGTTGATGGTTTGAAATATAACTTAATAATGATTAGTCAATTTTATGATAAGGATATAATATTAAATTTAAATTTAATACTTGCATCATAGAAATATCAAATAAAAATAAATGAAACTTGCTCTTAATGATTTTAGTATAATATTTATACTATTGATCTTAATTATTTTCATGATGAAACTTACTTTTCGGTTTGAAATGATAATGCATGGCTTTGGCATATGAGATTAAGATATACAAATATGAAATTAATCTCACATATTGGAACTAAAGAACTTATAAGAGGAATGCCAAAAATTAAATTTGTCAAAGATAAAATTTGTGATGTGTGCCAACTAGGAAAACACATAAAGAGTAGTTTCAAACCTAAGAATCAAGTAAGTACCTCTAAACCATTACAAATAATTAATATGAATTTATTTGGACCTATTGATATCACAAGTCTAGGAGGTAGTAAATATGCTTTTGTGATTGTTGATGATTATAGTAGATATACTTGAACATACTTCTTAGTACATAAAAGTGATTGTTTTAAATATTTTACCAAGTTTTGCAAACAAGTTCAAAATGAAAAAGGTTTTATAATTTCTTCTATTCACAGTGATCATGGTGGTGAATTTAAAAATCATGATTTTTAAGAATTTTATGATTTGAATGGGTATAACTACAATTTCTCTACTCCAAGAAATCTATAACAAAATGAAGTTGTTGGGAGAAAGAATAAGAGTTTACAAGAGATGGCAAGAAACATGCTTAATGAACATAACCTACCCAAATACTTTTAGATCGAAGCCATTAACATGGCATGCTATATCATGAATAGGGTTCTTATAAGACCTTATCTATCTAAAGCTCTTTATGAATTATGGAACAATAAAATACCTAACATCTCATATTTTAAAATTTTTAGTTGTAAATATTTTATTTTAAATGACAAGGATACTTTAGGAAAATTTGATGCAAAATCAAATGAAGATATTTTTCTTGGATATTCCTTTATTTCTAAAGCTTATTGAGTTTTTAATAAGAAATCTTTGGTCATTGAAGAATCTATTCATGATATTTTTTATGAATCTCTCATAACTAAGAAAAATAATTTTGATGATGATTTTGAATTTGATAAATTAAATTTGAATGAGGTTTCTTCTCCCCAAAGCAACTTGGATGCATCTACTTCCAAAGAAACCTTACCGAAGGAATGAAAGTATATAGATGCACATCCTAATGAGCTAATTATTGGAGAGATATATCAAAAGGCATTCAAACTCATTCTTCATTAAAAAATATTTGTACAAATGCTGATTTTTTATCTCAAATTGAGCCTAAATGCATTGATGATGCTCTTAAAGATGACTCATTGGTCTCAACAATGCATGAAGAATTAAAAAAATTTGCAAGAAATAAAATTTGAATGCTTATTTCTAGACCAAATAATCACCTTGTAATTGACACTAAATGGGTCTTTAGTATTGAATCCCGGATTTTGATGATGAAATCAATTAATGAATCTATGAACTAATGAATATTTGAGAAAAGTGACGCAAGACAAACTTCGATCATGGAAAGACAAATCGATTGAAGTAGGAGAATTAGACATTGGGTAGGAGTAGATCATGTCAGAGATCGGGCATCAGGCCGAAATGATCGGATATTGCAAAAAGATCAGATGTTGTGGGAGGTCAACATGCTG
Source organism: Musa itinerans (assembly GCA_001649415.1). Lineage (NCBI taxonomy): Eukaryota > Viridiplantae > Streptophyta > Magnoliopsida > Zingiberales > Musaceae > Musa > Musa itinerans. Next base: position 16,778 of record LVTN01002051.1, on the reverse strand, counting down.
ATAGAAGGCTAATTCAATGACCTGAGGTTGGGCTAGGCGGTGGCACCATCTTGCCAAGCAATGGTACTGCTTGTGAGTTGGAAAGTACAACATGTACTTCTTCGAATAAACCAATGGTGGTACCACTAGGGTCAGCGATGGTACCGCCCAGTGTCAAGCGGTAGTACTACCAGGACACAATCTCCCAGACTATGTCAAGCGGTGGTACCACCCAAGCAAGTGGTGATAACACCAGTGCTTAGGGTGCCAAGTGGTGGTACTGCTAGTACCCTGAAAACTTGAGGATTTAAATTTTTGGCTCTATTTCTAAAGCCATTTGGGGCCTATAAATACCCCTCTCATATTTGCTTGCAAGAGTATAAAAAGCTTATGATCTTAAAGTATTGTAAACTCTTGAAAAGTATTTAGTCTCTTCCTCCTAGAGTCTAGAAGGTATTCTAAGGGAGGTGAGAGGTCTTTTGTAAAAGAGGGGTGTAAAGGGTTCTCTCCTAAACCTGTGAAAAGGAAAAAAAGTTGTAATAAGGGTGGTTAATTTCCACTCATTGAAAAAAGATCGGTAGTGAAAGTTGGTGGCCTCGAAGGAAGAGGAATCGAGAGTGGACATAGGTTGAGATGACCGAACCACTATAAATTGATTTGCATTTTCTCTTTTGTCTTGATTTACCATTGCACACTGATTTACTTACTAGGCAATTCTTACTTGCACTTTTTGTCAATCACATTTTTGATACGGATTCATTGATCAAACTTTCAAATCGTAATTCTTCGAAAACACTAATTAACCCCCCCCCCTCTTAGTGCCTTTATGATCATAACAATTGGTATCAAAAGCCCAGTTCTCTCAGTTGATTTAACACCCAAGAGAGATTAAATGACTTTCTTTGGCAATCAAGAGGGTCACTCTATTACTTGTCCTCCTATGTTTAGTGGGACAAGCTACACTTATTAGAAGACACGAATGCGGATTTTCTTGCTTTCTATGGATTTTGATTTGTGGAATATCATTGAATGTGGTTTTCAAAAAATCCTCTAAACACTGAATGAATGGAATGATCTAAAGAAGAAAATATTTTCGTTAAATGCTAAAGCTATCAATGCTTTATTTTGTGCTTTAGACAAAAATAAGTTTAATCGTGTTTCTATATGTGAAACTATACATAATATTTGACATACACTTGAAGTTACTCATGAAGGCACAAGTAGAGTTAAAGATGTTAGGATCAAGAGCACTAAGAGGGGGGGGGGTGAATTAGTGCAGCGGAAATCTTTCGACGATTAAAACTTCGTTTGCACGATAAAAGCAATTTCGGTATAAAAGCCGATTCTAAGATTACTTTAACTTAAGATTAAGTGAGATAACGTTAAAGTAAATCTATGAAGGCAGTTTGCAGTTATGATGGAAATCAGAATGTAAGCGCAAACTGAAATACGACGTTCGTACAATAAAACCGGTTTACG